>JAMXBD010001704.1:0-307127 GCA_024138025.1 Combretum micranthum | reverse complement strand
TCAACATGACATTAATTTATTCTACTTAAGCCTAATTTTTAATTGGCAAAAATTGGGTGTCTACAGCTGCCCTTCTTTGTGGTAAAGTTTGAACAAAACTTTTGCACAAAGAGACAAAAGGATAGCCAATTTTTGCTTAATTTCTCCTGCCAAATTTTGTTTAACAAAGAGATTTTTATCTTGTGCTAAACTATCTGTCGAGTTTAGACTTTAAGATTTGCTAGGTCAACTGTCCGGGCTAGGCTTTGGAAAATGATAGGCCATCTGTCGGGCCTAGATTTAAAAATGATAGGCCATATGTCGGGCCTAGATTTAGAAAATGATAGGCCATCTGTCGGCCTAGACTAAAAAACTGATAGACCGTCTGTCGGGTCTAGATTTAGAAAACTGCTAGGTCATCTACGGACCTAGGTTTGGTCATTTGCCGACCTATGGGCTTTGGTTTGGTCATTTGCCGGACCTATGGGCTTTGGTTTGGTCATTTGCCGGACCTATGGGCTTTGGTTTGGTCATTTGCCGACCTATGGGCTTTGGTTTACTGGGGATTTTTGAAACCTTAAAGATTTGGTTTCTTGATCCATTTGGGAATTCTTGATCTTCCGGGAAACTTGATCTTCTAGGAAACTTGATCTTCTGATCCACTTGGGATTTTATTTTCTTGGAAACTTACTTTCTGATTTTGAGGAAACTTGATCTTTTTGATCTTGATCCACTTGAGGAAACTTGATCTTTTGATCCATTTGAGGAAACTTGATCTATCTTGATCTTTTAAAACTTGACTATTTGATTCATTTGGAAAACTTTATCTTTGAGGACTTGATCTTTTGATCATTGGGACTCTAAACTTCTTGATCCATTTGAAGAATCTTGATCTTTCGTCGGTTAATGTGTTTAGGGCTTTTCCGTTGTTCACATAACCGTGTTCAAAAACTAGTTATCTTGTGCAATATAATCACCAGATAAAATTGCATATATGCATTTTAAAGCCATATGGATGCTCAAATTACTTTCTAACAGTTTTATTTGGGTTTGGGAATTTGTTTAAGTGATAGGTTGAGATTTGATCTGGTTTGAGAATTTATGGTTATTTGGTGATGAATGGGATGAGATTTGGTCTGATTTGAGAATTTTTGGAAATTTGTTTGAATGATTTAATTAACGGGTTGAGATTTGACTAGTTCAAAGTTTTTGGATATCAACTTTGCTTGTAAAAACTAAAAATGAAATCAACTGAACACAGAAAATGACAAATTTTATTGATCATTCATAATACATCTTTACAGCATCTGAGTTTACAGGATCCTTTAAATCAGGTCCATCCATTTGGGAAAGAATCAATGCTCCTCCCGACAATACTTTTCTAACTACATACGGTCCTTCGTAATTTGGTGTGAACTTTCCTCTGGAGTCTTGTACATTTGGCAGCATCTTTCTCAAAACCAAATCACCTTCTTGGAAGCTTCTTGGCTTGACCTTCTTGTTGAATGCTTTAGCCATTCTTTGCTGATATAACTGGCCGTGACACATTGCAGTCAGCCTCTTTTCATCTAACAGATTCAACTGTTCAAATCTTTGTTTTATCCACTCAGCTTCATCGAGTTTGGTTTCTACTAATATACGAAGTGATGGAATTTCAACTTCTACAGGTAAAACAGCTTCAGTTCCGTATACCAAGGAATATGGTGTTGCCCCGGTTGATGTTCTTACAGACGTTCGATACGCCATTAATGCGAGCGGTAACATTTCATGCCAATCTTTATAGACAATGGTCATCTTCTCAATAATTCTCTTGATGTTCTTATTGGCGGCTTCAACTGCCCCATTCATCTGTGGCCGATACGGAGTAGAATTCCGATGCTTGATCTTGAATTGCTGACACAAATTTGTTACTTCTTTGTTGTTCAAATTCGTACCATTATCAGTGATGATACTTTCCGGAGTTCCATATCTAGTGATGATGTCTCTTTTGATAAACCGCACAACCACGGACTTCGTTACACTTGCATAGGAAGCGGCTTCTACCCATTTAGTGAAGTAATCGATTGCAACCAATATGAACCGATGACCGTTTGAAGCTTTAGGTGAAATTGGCCCAATAACATCTATCCCCCATGTTGAGAAAGGCCATGGGGTTGACATTAACTGTAATTCTTTTGGAGGGGCACTTATCTTGTTTGCATAGATCTGGCATAAATGACAAGATCTCACATGTTTGATACAGTCTGATTCCATAGTTAACCAAAAGTATCCTAATCTCATAATCTTTTTGGCTAACATGTAACCACTCATATGAGGACCACAAATTCCTTCGTGAACTTCTTCCATGAGCTTCTGGGCCTCTTTTTCATCTACACATCTTAACAAAGTCGTGTCGAATGATCTTCTGTATAACGTATTTCCACTTAGCAAAAAATGACTGGCCAAACGCCTCAGTGACTTCTGATCTTTCTTGGTAGCACCTTCAGGATAATTACCCGTTTGCAAAAGAACTTTAATATCTTGGAACCAGGGTTCATCTGATTCAATCATGGTGCAGAATGCGGGTTCACTTCTCACCCGGACTTGCAAAGGTTGGATTCTTGCTCCTTCAGTAAACTGAATTAATGAGGCCAAAGTAGCCAGAGCATCAGCAAACTGATTTTGAGTTCTTGGCACATATACAAAAGATTTCCCTGAATCTTTCTATCAATTCTGCCAAGTGATTATGATAAGGAATCAACTTGGGATCCTTTGTTTTAAAATCTCCTCGAGTTTGAAAAATAATAAGTGATGAATCTCCAAAAACTTCGAGCTCTTGAATTTCCATTTGGATTGCCATCTCTAATCCCAAAATGCATGCTTCATATTCTGCTATATTATTCGTATAAGGGAACATTAATCTGGCCGCTGTTGGGTATTGGTTTCCTTCAGGTGAAATTAGGACTGCCCCTATTCCACATCCATACACATTAGCTGCTCCATCAAAATACAATTTCCAATTCGGCATTCTTTCATCTTCCGTTTGTGTTACCCGAATCCCTTCATCGGGGAATTGATCTTGTTCCTTTAGTTCCTCATCAACCGGGCTTTCAGCGAGTTGATCAGCCAAGGCTTGTCCTTTAATTGAATTTTGTCTAACATAGCTAATATCAAACTCAGACAATAACATTTGCCATTTTGAAATTCGACCGACCAAGGCGGGCTTATTTGCCAGATATCTCAAAGGATCATGCTTTGTAATTAACTCGATTGAGTAGAAGAGCGTGTATTGCCTGAGTCTATGCATAGTCCATACTAATGCACAGCAAGTTCTTTCTATCTCTGAGTACTTTTGCTCTCCATTTGAGAATTTTTTGCTCAAGTAATAAATAGCTCTTTCTTTTCCATTTCATCTTTTTGCCCGAGTACACAACCCATGGATTCCGAAAAAATTGTCAAGTATAAGAACAAAGGCTTTTCGGGTACTGGAGTGATCAAAACTGGGGGATTTGTCAGATACTGTTTAATTCGGTTAAAGGCTTCTTCACATTCTTCATTCCATTCAATTTGGGCATTTTTTCTCAATAATTTAAACAGTGGTTGACATTTATCCGTCAACTGGGAAATGAATCGAGCAATGTAATTTAGTCTCCCCAAAAGACCTCTAATTTCTTTCAAAGTTGTTGGGGGAGGTAATTCTTGAATTGCTTTGACCTTATCAGGATCAATTTCTATTCCTCTTTGACTGATCACAAATCCCAATAGTTTCCCAGAAGTTACTCCAAAAATGCATTTTTCTGGGTTTAATTTTAATTGAAACTTTCTCAATCTTTCAAAAAGTTTCCTTAATACTTCCACATGATCTTCTCCTTCTTTTGATTTGGCAATCATGTCATCAACATATACTTCCACCTCTCTATGCATCATGTCATGCAATATGGTCTGCATTGCTCGCTGATAAGTTGCTCCGGCATTCTTGAGACCAAATGGCATGACCTTATAGCAAAAAGTTCCCCAGGCTGTGACAAATGTGGTTTTGACTTTGTCCTCTTCGGCCATCAATATTTGATTGTATCCCGAAAATCCATCCATAAATGAGAATAGATGGTTTCCAGCTGTATTGTCTACCAAGACATCAATATGTGGCAACGGGAAATTATCTTTTGGGGTCGCTTGATTCAAGTCTCTAAAGTCCACACAGATTCTAAGTTTCCCATTTTTCTTAAGTACTGGTACTATGTTTGATACCCAATCTGAGTAATCCGAAACTTCAATGAATCCAACTTCGAGTAATTCTTGACCTCATCTTTAATTTTAAGTAGCAAATCGGGTCTAAATCGCCTTAGTTTTTGCTTCTTAGGCTTAATGCCTTCTTTGGTTGGCAATTTATGGACCACAATTGACGGATCTAAACCGGGCATATCACTATATGACCATGCAAAAACATCCAAATACTCTGCTAGTAACTTAATCAAACCCTGTGTTGTGTCTTCTGGCAATTTACCCCCAATTCTCAAATTCCTAGGATCTTCACTTGTTCCCAAATTAACCAATTTAGTGGGTTCAGGGGTTTCAATCCTTTCATGATCAAAGTTTTGCCAATTTTCTTGTGTTTTCAATTGATAATCGATATCATCTTCAACGACTAACCCAGTAGGGTTGGAGGTGATATCGATATTTTCAGTATTTACAGACGCGAGATATCCCGGAACTCATTACAAAAGTCGGATCTGGTAGAATATGAATGGGGAAAGAATAAGAATATGGAAAAACACAAAAGAATTTATTAAATTTGAAATGGTGTTTAAGTACACTTATTTGAGCAACACATAAAGCAGAAAAATACAAAACGCAATCTAATATCGGTCCTTACTTAAGAAAATTAAAACTAGCACAAGGTATGGAAAACCAATTCTTCAAAGCTATCTTCTTGGGTGGATCATCTTCCTTGGAGTCATCTGTCTTCTGGACATGATGAGGCTTTGGAAAGGAGCTCTGATGTGGGGAATTCGATGTCTGGATCATATTCTTTATTAAGTTTCCTTGTTCTCATCTTATTCTTCATCTCTGCTACCTCTGTTTGAGTAGGAGAATATCCTAGGCCAAAAGTTCCTATCTGAGCTTCTTTTTCTTCATTTATTACACAGACTTCTTCAAATATTTGGAGCCCAAAGTCTTCTTCTTCTCCTTTTCCGATATATGGAATAGCCGTTTCTTGATAGATGGCATAATCTTGTTCTCCCATAACGGTAACAAGTTGGCCATTTGCTACAAATTTAACCCTCTGGTGCAAGCTTGAGGGTATTGCTCTTGCTGCATGAATCCATGGCCTTCCAAGCAACAAATTAAATGTTCTTGGGATATCTATCACTTGAAAAGGAATTAGGAAAGTTTGAGGCCCAATAGTGACCTCTAATTCCACTTCTCCAATTATTTCCTTCTTTGATCCATCAAATGCTCGTACTACAGTAGGACTTGGCTTGATATTTGACGGGTCTACTTCCAACAAATTCAGAGTAGCCAGGGGGCATACATTCAGAGAAGATCCATTGTCAATAAGCACTCGGAGACGATTCTACCATTGCTTTTGACAACAATAAAAAGAGCTTTATTATGTTGGCCACCTTCTTCTCTAATTCTTCAGATGAGAAGCTAATTTGCTCATTTGCAAAGACAGAATTAATGATATGTTCCAAGGTTTTTTCTGTCACATTCTCTGGAACTTTTACTTCTTTGAGAACTTTGAACAAGGCCTCACGGTGAATATCAGAGCTAATTAACAAACCCATGAGTGATATTTGGGCTGGCGTCTTGACTAGTTGTTCAACTACTTTGAATTCACTTGCCTTCATGAGTTTAGCCAATATTGCTTTCTCATCTTCCTTCTTTTCTTCATCATTCGGCGGCGGCGATGAATCCATGGTCACCTTCTTTGCAGTTGGTTCATAAAGTCTTCCCGAACGGGTAAGCCCGCCAATCATAGAAGCGTGATTAACTGTCTGGTAATCAAATGGGGCAGCTTTGTAATCCTTTACAGCAATTGGGATTTGAAAAGTATAACTTCTAGGCTTCGAGACAGTTGCCTCTTCTTTACTGTTGTTCATCTCAAATTTGATTAACTTCGGTTCACATGTGATCATGCCAACAAATTTTTCTTCTTTCTCTGGTACAGGCTTTTCTTCATCTTCAGACTCTGATCCCCATCCAGTGGCAGGAGCATCAGCATATACGCGTGGTTCAAACCAATAGTCAACCAGATATTGGTACTTTCCATCATCTCCTAGAGTTCCGACAGTTGGGTCTCCAGCTTGGTATCTTGCCCACAATTCTGCCTGTGTGCTTGACTTTCTTGGCTTTGGGACCAGCATTTCCATGATATCTTCTTTCTTTATGATTCCATTTTGCAACAAGTTGTAAATGGCTGGTCTGGTTTTGGTGCGATCTCTCAGATTGATATAGGGTAAATGCCCCATTTGGCGGAGATTCCATGCCACTTGTTCTATGGTGATAGGCAATTCATCCAAGTTGACTTCTGGGTCCGGCGCTTCGGCAGTGATCATATTAATAACCGACCCATGATTTGGCAATGGATTAGTAGAAACATTTGGAGGCTGCACAAAGTCTAATTGGATGGTCTTTGCATCAATAAGATCTTGAATCTTATGTTTGAGTCTCCAACAATAATCAGTGGAGTGCCCGATTTGCCCCATGTGATATTCACATTTTAAATCAGGGTTGTAGTTCTTGGGCTTATAATCATCTCTGGGTACTTCAAAGCCAATCAGATTATCGGCTCTCAATTTAGCCCACACTTGGCTGAGTGGAACCGGTATTGGAGTAAAATTGCGTCGGTTGGCCTTGATTGTTGATTCGAAACAACCCTTTGTTGACTTTGACCATTGGTCGGCAGAACTATGGATTTAGTAGGGTTTGCTGGACTTGAGATATTGACCATACCGACAGTCGAATCCTTTCCTTTGTACGTGACATTTTTAGGTGCTGTATATTTCTTTTCTACTTGCAGCTTTCCGGCTGAGATAGCATTCTCAATTCTGCATCCGGCTACTACCACTCTGAAAAACTTGCTGACGCATGCCCTATGAGATGAGAAAAGAATGGCTCTTCTAGTGTGTTGATGAAAGTAAAAGTGAGATCCTTTTCAGGCATCGGATTGGTGATTCTTGCAGCTAAAGCTCTCCATCGCTGAGCATATTCCTTGAAAGCTTCGTCTTTCTTCTTCTTCATAGTACTCAAATCCCAGACCGAGGGTGCCATTTCGATATTGAACTTGTATTGGTTGAAAAATGCCCTGGCTAATTTATCCAGTATCAATTTCTTGTGAGTCCAATTGGGCATACCAGGCTAATGCTGGACCAGTAAGGCTATCTTGAAAGGTCTGTACCATCAGTTTATCAAATTTGGCATACTGCCCCATACGTCGTACATATAATCTTGTGTGCATGTTAGGACAGCCAGTTCCATCATATTTTTCGAACTCGGGTGCCTTAAATTTTTCAGGAAAAGCACCTTCCTCAAATTGTGGCAGGCTTAAAATCGCAGTCTGATCAAAGCCGTCAAATGCCTTCATCTTTTCAAACAGTTTCTTCTCCATGTCTCTGCTTGGGCTTCAAGTTCTTTCTTTAGCTCGGACATATTGAACTCAGTGTGGGAATCATCAACGTTGACTGGTTGCTGCATGATTTCTTTTCCTTTCTGTTCCCCGGAAGATTCTTCAGATGCTATAGGGGTCTTGGACTGGGTAACATTCTGAGTAAGGGTCTGCATTTGTTCGGTAATTCTAAGCAGGGTTTGTTCCATGGCATTGAGTCTCTGTTCAGTGGTCTGATCAGGGGTAGTGTTCCCGGTACTAGCCATCTTTGCTCGTGATCTAGTATAAATGGGACTTCTAACTGGTTTGGAGCTATCTTTCAGGATTTTGGATTCGCTAGACTTGATTCGTAACTGGACCGTAAGAAGTAAGAAGATAAGAATACTAACATACAAACACAAGGATGCAAATATGAATGCAAATGGGGATAATGACCATCAAATTTTGATAAACACATTTATTGGAGTTGTAATAATTCAAAAACAACTTTCATACAAAGTTAAATTACTATACTAAAAGTTCAAGAACCTTAATTGCTAAAACTAAACTCAGGACTTCTAAACTAGTCTTCTAGTCTTGGCAGGGCAGATGATTTGATCCTCAAGTAGTTGAGTCCTTTTTCGAGCTTTCTTCAATTCATCCTCTAACAGTGCAATCCTATTTGTGAGCTTTTTCCAAGCGGTCAATCATCTCTCTATCTCTTTGCAGTAATCCCGATGACAGACTTCAAGCCGAGCTGAAACCATTTCCATGTAAGCAATCATTTCAGGATCAGGTTCAGGTGGTGCTGGTTCAAGAATGTTAGGAGCTTCATATTGGATGTCCTTATTCTTCTTCATTTGATTGGCTATGTACCACCTGGTTGCTCTATAATCCCGAGTCACTTTATTTTCTGGCTCGACTTCGAAAACTGGCTTGATTTCTCTATCATCCCAGATGGCTTTTATTTGGTTTACCTTGGACTGCTTTGCTATCTGAGTCATGGTTGGATCCATATAGTCGAGAATAACTCGTCCCAACTCTGGCTTGACAGTAATGTCTTGTAGCATGCCATATTGCGGATAACACTTGAGGGGTAATAGCCCGTACAGCCAGTGATTCCAATCAGAGGCACAGTTAGGTATTTTTGCAACTTAAGATAGCAACGGGACACTTAAACCAACGGGCTTGCCACATAAAGTCTTCAGGTCTCATGTCTTCAAATATTGCAAGTATAGACCAGAAAGGCTCATTGTCTTCCATATGGACCCGTTCAGCAAAAGACTGGATGAGATCATAATTCGGGCGGATAAGGGACCCATTAGCTAGATCTTTTCCGTAGTACTTGGTGTGACTAGCAACCAAACCATCAACAGATGCATGCTTGCCTTGAAACTGCCCCTGCCCTTAGACTTGATGTGATTCAAACTTCTGATTTGTTCTGCTAGAAGGGCGGGAACATATGACTTGCCAGTTAGATATTGTGCTACAAGCTCGATGACTCGGAAGTGAATGAACAGGTTCCCATGTGGAAAGAGTATGGTAGCAAAAGCAGCCACTATGAAAGCATTAACCCGATTTTCATTCCAGGTCACAACTGATACTGTAAAGGAATCTCGGTTGCTTATGTAATTGTCAAAGTTTCCAAACCAATCCATCAAGTAGTTAATCGGATGGAGAATTCATTGCAACCCTTCATGGCTTCAATTACTGCTTCTCTTTTTAATCCCAAAAATTCTGAAATGATGCGGATCGGACTTTGAGTAAGGCTTGGTACATAGATCCCTTCGGAAGTGGGTGGGGCTTGAAGCAACCTAGCATATTCTTCAATGGTAGGACTTAGCACGTGTTGACCTAGACGGAATGCCACTTCATTGGGTTCCCAGAGATGAACAAGGGCTCGAAACATGGTAAATGGAACTTGGACTTAGGTAAATTGAGGATCGGGCCCAACCTATCCTTAATGAATGATTGTTGATCGGGGTCAAAACTGACCAACCATCGGTCCAGTAACAGCATTGGATCCTTGAAAGTCTCTACTCGGGGTTCCTTGATGAGACGAGCCCATAGGCTATCGCTACTGTCCGAACTCGAGGAAATCATTTCCTGAGGATTTATAAAGACCCTATTAGGAGACAAATCCTAAATTTTTTTAAAAAAATTTACAACTCCATTTTTTGAAAAAAATTGGTCAAATCCCATGAATGAATGCATGATTTGGTAAGGTTCTATAGGTTCCCCGGTCTAGCAAATCATAAGGCTAAACCGGAGTGGGAGTCTTTTCTTGATCTAGAGGGTGGAAACCACAGCCCCCGGACCTTACTTCGAACTCCTCGCTTAGGCTCTTAAGACGGCCTGGGTTCGACCGTATCTAGCACACATTGTGTGCATAATGCAAATGCACATGCAAGTGAAATGAACTAATTTAAAATCTAAGTTACAGACATATATACAAAAACACATACAAACAATAATTACACAATATACAAAAATAAAGGATAAATTTTAAATTTTAAACTTAAGTGGCTAGCCCTCTTTTTTTAAAAAATAAGCGAGTCCCCAGTGGAGTCGCCAAGCTGTCGAGCCTGGATTTTGAAAAATCCGGTTCATTTCTAACCCGATTCATATTAAACCCTAACCCATTTAACATGAATCCTCGACTAGGGATTAAAAGAAATTTAATTTTGAAAATATTTTGGAGTCGCCACCCGATAAAATCGGAAAAAATGAAAGGATTAATGGGTCGGTTAATCCTAACTTAGCCACTAGTCTGCGAAAAGTTTGATTTAAAAATCAAACTTTAAAAAATACCAGATATCTGAGTCGGGGGCTAACCTATTAAAACCTAAGCGGTTACCACTTTAAATTTAAAATTTAGAATTTATCCTTTTCTATACTAAAAAATTCAAACAAAACATTTATAAAACAAATATCTACAAGTTTAATCATTCATTTTTATTTTTATGTATTTTTTTTAGGATTTAAATATCAACAAACATTTGTATTTTTCCTTTTAAAAAAAAAACTTATAATATGTACAAAATGATTATTTCAAACTATCAAAACAAAATATATTTTTTCTAATTTTATTGTCGCCCCGTAGGTGCCTACGTACTCGCTAATCGAGATCAGACAAAACGTAGTTCTTTTATAAAGAACTTAGTTTGTTGATCAATTTTATATTTTTAAAATATTCTCACTTTAAGTTCATTAAATTTTGAATTTTTATGAAAACCAATTTTGATGATCCTATGATCTAATCAATTGATTTTATTTCATAAAAAAATATTTTTCTAAGTTCAAAAATCATTAATTTTGACAATTCATGGCTAATTTAATGCTACATGAAAATCAATTTTGATTAAACAATATTAAATATTTTCATAGTAAATTTATGAAAACATTTTTGAACAACTTTAATTATTTTCAAAGTCATTTATGAAAATAATTTTGAAAACTTTGAGTATTATCTTCATAGAAATTTATAAAGATAATTTTGATAAAAACTTGATTAATATCTTCATAGTAAATTTATGAAGATAAATTTTGATAAAAAAACTTGATCAATATCATGATTTAAAAAAAAATTATCTTTATTATTCAACAACAATTTTGGTTTAAAAAATCTATTTACAATTTATTATTTTTCAAAATTAAATAATCATCACATATGTACAGAACATATTCAAAATATATCATAACAAATTAAAATACAAAAACAAAACATCTCATGCATCAAATATATATTTAAAGATCAATTTATATGCAAATACATATTCAAAAATATCAAAAAATATCAAAAATTGTTAAAACATGTAAATTTACATTAAAAATAATTTTTCTAATTTTTCTGGATTTTTATGAATTTTTATGGATTTTTTACGAATTTTTATTAATTTTTTCCTATTTTTCGAAATTAAATAAATAATTCAATAATACAGACTAACTTGGACCGTTGGATGAAGCGGAGGAGATCTGGAGCGTCTGATCTATGGACTGATCCTGACCGTTTGATCCTCTGACCTTCAATCTGGCGCGTTGGATTATTTGATCAAATCTGGGCCGTCTGATCTGAATGATCAAATCTAGAGCGTTGGATCTGCTGACTGTTGACCGAAGACCGTTGACCTACGTTGACCGATGACCAACCGGGTTGGATTCGGATTTCGGGTCGGATCTCGGGAGCTCCGTCGGGTGAAGAAGACGATGACGGTGGTTTCAAAGCGTTCCTCGGCCGATTCTGGTGGTCCTCGATCCCAGAAACCTTGTCGGCCCGACGTGAATGGAGGAGCTGCGTCTGCTGATGGTGGTGGTTCGTGCGGTGGTTGACGGCGGCAAGGATTAAAAAAATTTCAAAAAAATTGCAGAACTTCCAATTGCAAATTCGAGCAAATCTAAGTACTATAATCAATCAAAAACACTTCCTAAATGATCCTAACACTCTTTAATTGGATCGAAATCCTCCCAATCACTTCGAATTTGCAATTTTTGCAATTCGAACACTTTCTCCTCTATTTTCAGATCTCGATCTTATAGTGTGTATTTTGCAAAATTGAATTGTGCTTTCTGCTTGTGGGGTGATCCTATTTATAGAGTTCGAAACAATTTGTCATTTCGAAGCTTTGTAATGGTTCAATTTTTGAATCACGAATCGTTATACTTTTTCACATAAGAACGATTCAAAATTGGGACTCGATTCGTGATTGTTGATTCAAATTGATCACGAATCTTATGTTTACAGATCATGACTCCTTGATTAAGTGTATTTAATTTGATCAATTGATACAATTCGGCCAATTTTGAAATTTGAAAAATCATGTCCATTCGAATTTTTTCCCAATTTTCATGACTCAATTAATGTGCCTTTTAGGATGAAATAATACACGAATTGTGTATAGATGTGATGTATCCCATGCCCAGTTTGTGTCTGCACAGTTAATTTCGAAAAAACACAAAGATTCGTTGATCAAATGATGTCTCAAAGTGGATGAACCGATGTGTCTTTTGGGAAAAAAAAAATTGAACAAAAAGACGCAAAATCTGCCTTGGGCTAGGATCGAACTCGGGTCCCTTTGCTCTTGTATCCATGGTCTGAACCGTTAGGCCGTGGCCTGTGCCTTGGTCATATAGCTAACCCACTAATACTTAAGACTAATAAAATATATGTTATATTAAGCTCAAATAATTATTTATTTTAATTTTTCTTACATATATTTTATTTACATTACTATTATTCATTTAATTATTTTATTATACATATTTTATTCCTCTATTTTTTTTTTATTTTTTCTATTTTCTCTTTTCTCTCTTTTTTATTATACTATTATTTATTATTTTTATTATTATATTTTATATTTTTAATGAACTCAACATGACATTAATTTATTCTAAACTTAAGCCTAATTTTTAATTGGGCAAAAATTGGGTGTCTACAATAATTAAGTTAAAATTTGAGATTTTTAATTCTTAAACCCCAAACAGGTTGTTTGAAATATTTAGTGGATTCTTAAATCTCTAAACTTTAGCCCAACATTCTATATTCTAAATCCCCGTAAAATTTGGAATCACTTGCTTCCTTAAAAATATTAGATTTGGGCCTAAGCTCAAATTAAATATCAATTCGATATAACCTAATCTTCTAAAATAATTCCCTATCTTAAGTTCTTTATTTCTAATCCTTTGGTCTTCGGATTATTTCTTAAATACTTTCAAAGTTAGACATATTAATCTAAAATTTCTAACCTAATACATATGCCTTAAAATATCTCTTAATTCTTTTTCCCTATATATATATATATATGCCTTTTCTTTTTCTTTCCTTTTTCATTTGGTTGCCATCATTCTCTCTCTTCTTTCTTCTTTTCATTGTTTCTTTTTCTCTCTCTCTCTTCTCTTCTTTCTCAAAACTTAAGCTTCAAATCTCAAATTTAACACATCTATGGGAGAAATCAAAGATGAAAAACAAGATTTAAGTAGGAATCAAGCTAGAAGTAGTATTAACAACAAATAAGAGTAGGAGTAGAAGAATCAAGAAGTGGAAATTGTTCCAAAAGATAAGTTTTGTTATTCTCTTTGCTTTAATTTTTGTTATAGCATGTAAATGTTGTATTAGGACTAGAGATATGTAAAACTTGTGATGATAATGGTAAATCAAGAATATACGGGCATGTTTGTTAAAAACTTATATATATGTAATTTGTGTAGACTAGGTGTTTGATAAAATGTTTTAAGGAAATATGATGTAAATATGTATGTGTGAGTGTTTATAAGTTAAGATTATGCATGTTTGTACTTTTGACAAGTTGTTGTTGTTGATGTATGTTGGATCAAGTAGTTAAAAGTTGTGTAAAAGGATAAAGGAATTCGTAACAGGGATTCCTTTGTTCATCATGACCGTTACATGGCCCATGATCTCCTCAGCATAAATCATTTTGAAACATGATGGACTTATCATGGTTGTAACGAGGAGCGTGATCTTCTCTGATCACATTTCTCTCCTTAATCAGCTTGACAAGAACCATACTGATCAGCACGACCCACATTACGATTGTGATGAGGTAAACGATGGAGATCATATACCCTATTACGGGCATGATGAAGATGGTGATGATGATTACAGCTTCCATCATGGGCGTGATTTGTCCCCTAGAGCTGTTCATAAAGAAGAAAAATAAAAAAAAGAAAGAAGAAAAGGAAATAAAATGAAATAGATAAATGATAGTTAATGTGAAGTGTTAATTATATGATATAATTAAGCATGAGTTAAGTGGATTTATAGATTTAATAAATGATATGGTTAAATATAGAATTAGATATAAAATGAAATTAATTAATAATATAAGTTTAACTTGACTAAATGGACTTGAATAAGTTAGAATGAATTAGATTGATTGAGTTTAATTATCTTAGCTTAGTAATTGGATTAAATGATTTATTCTAATAATTTTGGCTAGGATTTAGTTAGAATAAGTTAATAGTTAATAATTAGTTTAACTTAATGAGATAGGATAACCTTAGATTAACATGGCGAATATGTTGTTTCGGATGTATGTTTGATTTGAATATGGATGTTTTTTATATATGAATGCTTTGATGATGTTTTTATAATAAGAGACCATAATAAAGCGAAAACAAATACTTTAATAGACAAAAGAGAACTGTCCATATTTTGGCAGGGCGAGATTTGCACTCACAGCGGGGCTCCTATTTAGTGTCTAATCAAATAGGTTTTTAATAAAGATTGATGTAAATGGTTAATCAACTAGATTTCTTATATGGGTTAAATTCTTGAATCTACAGACATGGATAATTGCTATATCTACTGAAATGGGTTATAGCCTATATTTTGCATCTAATTAGATTCTAAATTAACAAGATACACAACAACTTTCATATTGGATGATAGATATACTAAAATGAATTAAAATTTAAAGACGACCTAATAATTGAGCGTTGCGTGTGATTGTGCCATTGAATCTGGTCTGGGGATCGATAACCTCGTCATGATACAATGGCATGATAGTTAGGCGCTGAGGTGCCATGATACAATGACAAATACCATGATGCAATGGTGATTTTATATGTGACTTAGCAAGTAGTTGATGGGGCAAATGGTTCGGCATAGCATTTATTTAGGCTCGGAATGAAGTAACATATTTTATTTCATGTTTATGGGACCGATTGAACTAACTGATATTAATGGACTAAGTGTGTATGAAGGCTGTGAACCCTAGATGAAGCTATTTTTTCTTTCTTGGATAGGTATAGGAGGTATATGGATCCCGACTACCTATATCAACCCCTTAAGCAGCTGTTGTTACTCAGAACCCCCAGATTCCCTTTAGCTTGTTCCAGAGTGTGAGTGCTCTAGTGTTAGTTTGTTTATTTTAATGGAAATAAAATGAATTATTGGTTGATGCATTGCATTTAGTTAAGCTTGTGTGTCACTTCATATGTGATTATGTTACTAGGTACTAAGTTTCGACTCATTATTATTATTGTTGTTCTTTTTTCAGGTTTTGAATTGATGATTGATGAGGATGAATGTGATGTAATGGTGATGGTGTTGATGTTGATGATGGGAATATGATGATGATGAGGATGATGATGATACATGGCTTGGGTTTCGGGCGATCCTAGAGATATTGAGAGGAGAAATATAGTGAGTTTAGGATTGTTGATTTCGTTTGTATTTGGTTTCATTTTGTTTTAAGAGCTAGATTTAGTTTCTGAAAATGTATTTTGTTTTGTTTGAGGGCTAGTAATGAAGCCATATTTTTTGTAATAATCTTTAAAGCTTTGTTTGGTAAGAGTTTTGCTTTGCTATTGCCAAATCTAGTTTATCTCTAAATCTAGTTAAATAATTTTAGTAATCTAAAATTGATTAGTAAATGTTCGAAATAAACATATCACTCTAAGAAGCCTGAGCATATAATGCATAAAGTATTATACATAGTGGTAATGCCTTAATTAAATTTAGGGCGTTACAGAGTGGTATCAACTACAACTCAATTGGTGGAGGCGTTCTCCCTTGGGAGGAGCAAAATGCATAGGTCCAGGGTTCGACACTTAGTGGTTGCAGCTGGCTCAATCGAATTCTTGGACTATGTATAACAATACTTTTGAGTGCGCTTAAGAAAGGGGTATGCCCTGTAAGAGCAGGGCCTGTGGTAGCCAAGGGGAGCTATTGGCCATCACATCGCTGTCGCCTGAGGGTGCAAAGTGTGATAGCTACTCTAGTAGAAGCTACTACCTCAACCCTAAAAGGCACTTTCGTCACGATGGAAGATTTCGATAACTTGAAGGAAATACAATCTAAGTCTGATGTAGAAGTGTTGGATCTTAAGCTTTCATGCAATCATATATTATTGCTAAGCCATACCCTTAGGACTATGTTAGTCCTAAATTCATGCTATTCAATGGTAAGAAGGGAAGTGTCAAAGAGCATTTGCTGAAATTCATTGAGACACTAGAGGTTTATGGATTTGATGATGATTTGGAGTTAAAATAATTTTTTAAGTTCCTTACACAAAAGGCGTATACTTAGTACATCAATCTCCCCTAGATTAGTAGATTTTCGTAGGCAAGTATGTGCAAGATGTTTCCAAGAAAGTTCTTTTCTAAGAAAAAATGAATGACCTTGATTGATGTGGGGCGGATTTACTAAAAGCCTAAGGAAGACTTAATGGATTATATTGAATGCTTTAAGGAGATTTTTCTGGACATTCAAGATATATATGATGATGAACGGGAGTTAGTGAAGATTTGCATTCAAAGGATGTTTATTGAGTACGTGGTGCATCTAGAAAATCTTTTTTGGTCTCATTTCTACTATGGTTGAGAATGCATAGAGAACCAATAATTCTGTTGCACGACAAAGAGGAGAAAATGTGAAATTTAACAAAAGAGAGCCATCTATAAATTTTGCTCAAAGTGAGAATCCAAAAGAAGAAAGAAACCAAGAGTTGAGAAGCTTAGAGGTGAGAGCACAAAGGAAAGCCCTAATATATCCTTGCTCAATGGGAAAGGTGCACACCATGCTAGTTCAATGGTGAGGGATGGGAACCTCAAGCTACCAAGGGTGGAACGTTTGCAAACTCATGAAGAAAAGAATGATCTTAAGTTTTGTAGATTTTATATAATTATAGGGCATCCTACTAGTGATTGCTTTATTCTGAAGAGTGTCTTCAATAAAAGGTACGGAGCGAATAACTCATTATTGAGAATAATGACATTCGAAGTAATCCACTTCTAATAAACAATGCACAATGTGGTATTGTAAATGCCATTACCGATGATCCTGCCATAACAGAATCAACATATATGTGACTGGTTGAGGTGCATGAAGAAAATGACAATGCACTCAAACTTGAAACTAATAGTAATGATAATGTTGCCTTTACTTTAATGAAGACTTCAAATTTTAAGAACTTCTTTAATCTCCTTAGTTTTGATGAGGATGCACAATTTGCAGCAGCAATTGTGCTTAACCAAATTGGACAAGGTCACTCCATTGAATACGACATAATTTGTCTTGAGAAAAGGCAGTCTCTATAAGTGATTATGCCATTATATTCATCAACATTGATATGCGCTTGAAGGATCTTAATCACAATCATCCTCTATATGTGGAGAGTATACTTAAATGGATATCCCATCAAGAGGACAATTATCAACAATGGATCATCATTCAATATTATGCATGTGTCTACCTTCAAAGTTACAAGAATCAATATGCGACACTTAATAAAACAACCCATCATGATGAATAGCTTCAATGGATCTTCTATAATGATAATGGGTTATGTCAAAGTAAGCTTTAACATCGGCCTATCCATTGCTTTGTTACATTTCATGTGATTGACGCACTAATATCCTACCACCTTTTTATAGGAAGGGCATGGTTGCATGAGTACAACATGATACCAACGACACAACATCATTGTATAAAAGGTCAATGGAATGAAAGTGATATCTTAATCCATGCAACAAAGAATCTGTTCAACTATGATGAACTCTACTTTGCTGAAGTTACCTTCTTCTGTGAACCTAAAGATGAAGTGGGTATAACTTTAGTAGAATCCCAAGCGGAATCACTACCCATAGGGGAAGAAATTCAGACTCAAGAATTTAAAAAAAGAGAGAGGCATGGTAGTCGTGGAGGTGTAAAGAAACACAAAAAAGGCTTATAGTAGCATGAAAATGCAATGCACTACATGAACTAGAGAAAGGGTTGCTTATAACCAAGAGTGTTATTGTAGAATCTTGCTTATTTTCGTTCTCTTTGTGCATAAGCAAAGCTTTAGATGCTTTTAACTAATGAATTAGTTGTATTACTTAATCAATGAGTATGGTTCATGAAAATATGATGATGTGCTTACTTATTTTCCTTTTATTGCTATCGTCATTACAAAGTAAGGGACTAATCTTCTTAGTGCACAAAGCTAGTTTAAAAAAAGAAAGAAAGAAAAGAAAAACAATTGGCATTAGATTGGGTAATATTACCCTTCAGTAATGAAAGCAAAATAATAACAAATATAACATACAATTTAGACATCGTTGTTAACGGGTTAAAGCTTAGCTCTCTGATGCAGCATAGGATAGAGAGGCGGAAAATCCTATACTGGCCACCTAAGCCACCAGCTTTGGAACCAGCCCTCATTGACCTTCTTTCAAATTTTTATAATTTTTTAATTTTAGTAATATTCTATATATTTCTTTGTTTTTAAATATCCTTTTAATAGGATATTTAATAGGATCTTTTTTTAGCCAAATAAGAGTTTCTTTTAAAGTCAAGTCAATAAGATTCTTTTTAGTAGTCTTTCCTTCTTTTAATATCATTTAATATCATTCAATAGAATATCTTTTTTTTAGTCTTTTTCCTTTTTGGCAGCTTTTATGCTTGCCTATATATATATATATATATATATATATATATAAACCCTAGGGAATATGAACGATAGTTTTGATCTTTTGTTGAATGAACTTATTGAGAGTGTTTTCTCTTTATTCCAAATAACATATTCCCTGTGAGGATTGTGTGTTTGATGCCAAATTACCTAGTTATTCATTGAATCAATAGGTATTTAAGGATCATAGGATAATATTCTAGTGTGAATCAACATCTTGGGATAAGACCTTAGATTATCATTCGCTTCTACACTGCGTCAGTTAATTTAGGGTTTATTCTGCGTCAGTTAGTATCAAAGCTACATTCGTTCTTAGAGAAGATGCCTCCCAAACGACAAGGCAATCAACATCGCGCTGTAATGGATGAAATCTATGGTCGTGATAACCTAAATCAACGGATCAGACATATCATCGATGAGTGGATAGTTACAATGGAACGCTCGATGGTAGACCAACTCACAGAGAGGATGGCTGCGATGATGGGCAATCAGCATAATGCTAACCCCATGCATGAGAGAAACCCTAATTTGATGCCAGAATTCAATGAGGCAGAGAATGTTCTGTATTTAGTGGGTGAAGAAAGGCCTGATGTAGAATTTGAAGAAGCAGATGATGATCCTTCATCTGTTGATGAGGGCTATTATGAGCATAAGGATGATAACAAGGATGTCTTTGAAGTAGGAGATAATGTTGATCTAATTTATGGCGAGGAACATGCTGAAGATGACCCTATCTTTGATGCTTATGAGGAAAATAAAGAGGATGCCTTTGAAGCAGAAGGTAATAGTGAACCTGTATTTGATACAGAATACATGGAAGAAAAGATTTTCACAAAATATGATGCTGTCTTTGAGGCTGGAGGGGATATAGTACCTGTGTTTGACACAAAACACATGAAAGAAGAAATTCTCATGGGTGATGGTAATGGTGCCAATTTATTGTCAATTGCCAAATTTGAAGAAAAGCTGTAGGATTCAAAAGCTGTTGTTGACTTGGTAGGAAAGGAGGTAGACAAAGAGAGTATTAAGGAAGTCATTGAAGATGATGGATTGAAGAATACAACTTTTCAATCTACCTATACCATCCTGAAGAAGATTAACCCTATTGCTTACAAATTGAAACTACCTAGGCACTTTCGAACTGATAGTATATTTAATGTAAAGCATCTTGTCACGCCCCAACGGGTACCCTAAACGTGACAGTCCGCCACACTCAATATTAAAGCTAAAGTATGACAACCTTAGTCATTCCCAAAAGCTTTTATATTAAGTGTGAGACGTGCTTTCACAACTTTAGAGGACCATGTGAGGAATTATGAAGTTTAAGGAGATATAAATAACACATTAAGAAAAGAGGAATCATAATAATCATTCATTTATATCAATGTTTTTACAAACTTAGGGACATATTTCCTTTGACCACTACTCTATTACATGAACATTTGTACATCAATGCTAAGCTATACTTTGTCTAACTTTCTCTTATCCAAAAGAGATTACCTGCCCGCAGGGTCCTCGTGGCCTTAACCATAAGTAGGGAAACTGCAAAAGATATCTATCGGCGTATAAGCTAATAGGCTTAGTGAGAACTATTTCCATAAATAAGTTCTTGTAACAAGATTCAAGCAAGTTGATTAATCAAACAAATGTAATGCAACAAACACGTGGGCAAACAAGCATATAATTTTCCGGGAACTATATGTTGAATGGATTTGCGCCCTCCATTCGGGGTTTGGTGATACATAACCTCAATTCAAGTAGTTTTAGTTAAAAAGTTTTCATGCTCGTGAGCACTCATCGCCAAGCATTCCGAATCTACTTGATTGACTTTGCTTTCGGATCTTCCGCCAAGCATTTTCCATTAAGCCGCTAAGCAATCGCTTTCAGATCTCCCGCCTAGTGTTGCTTTCGACATGAGCTTACTATCCTTCTCACCCAAGGATAATAACCCAAAATGCAATGTGACTCACTTCGTGGTATGCATGATTCATTTATTTAATAAGTCATAGCATAATTATTTTTAAATTTAAGGCGATCAAGGAATTTCATACAAATAATTATACTAAAACAATCATTTAAAACAATTCCGGCTTCGATATTCTTAATAATTCTTTCAAGGAATTATTTTACATACACATCGGTTTATCTTTTCCTAACTCTAATGCAACTAATTTACAAGCACAACAAGTATAGCATTTAATGGAAATAAACTCACGATGCCATGTCGACTATTCCTCTAGGTAGATGAGTCGTTCACACACTCCACTTAGTCGTAATAATCCTCGAGGTAAAGGAATCCTTCCTCGGGGTCACCTAACCAAAGAAAATACCCATAATAAGTATTTCTTGATGATTTTCTTGAATTTTGACAAAACAATGTCAAAAGAACGTTAAAGTTCGTATAAAGGAATGTTCCAACTTAAAATGGCCATAACTTGGTTATTTTAACTCGGAATCGCGCATATAATATACCGATTTCTACCTACTTGAAAAGATCTACCCATTTCCAAAATTATTTCCATCAAATAAGGCCATATAGACCCGAAACAGTGGCGACAAAATTCACCACGGATTTTTCAAGTAAAAACAACTTTGGTTCAAGAAATCAAAACTTTGTTTGAGAAATACTTAGTTATCTATATAGTTGAAAAATTCTCTTTTTATAACTATATAACTCATGTTTAAGCATGCTCAAGTGTTTTGTTGTCCAATTATTTTTCTTAAGTAAAATAATGTCGGTTTGAAGTTTTTAGAAAATATAGTTTTCAAAAATTGTTTTTGTAGATTTCTTGTAATGAATATCTTGTTTCCTTTGTTTTCTAAAAATGCTTTATGTTTCATTATTTTTCCCAAGTAAAATTAAGTTTTCCTATTCTAATACTAATTTGGAGTTTTTAGAAAATACACTATTTATTTTTCTTGTACAATTTCTTTGTCTGTTTGTTTGCAAAATCTTTGCTTGAAAATTTTTCATTCTTTTCTCATGCCTTATAGAAGTCATTCATTCATAAAAGCTTATTTTCTTGATAAAACAAAGTGGATTAATATGTGACTTAAGAAACCTTTTTCTAAAATTTTTGTGGTTTCTTCTTGTAACTTGAAAAGAAATAACTTTATTTTTTTTTTCAAACCATAGATTTTCTTGCCTATTTGTTGTAAAGGTTTTTGCTTGAAAATTCCTTAGCCATTCATCTTATTTATCTTTTTATAAAAAGACCCATTTTTGTAATAACAAATATTTTCTTTTGAAAAACAAAGTGGAATAATAAAGGTTTAAGTAGCTTTTTAAAGCAAAAATAGTTTCTAAAATTATAGTGCGTTCTTTTTGTAACTTGAAAAGGAATGAGTTTATTTTTGTTATCTTATAGATTTTATACTTTACATAAACTTATCTCTAAGTGACAAAATTCCTCTTTTGTTTAATTATCTTTAGAAAATAAAATTTTTGGACAACAATCTAAATGAACATGATTATGAGAATAATAGTAAACAAAATAACATAAATAATAAAGTCAAGTATTTGAGTCTTAGCTTTTTCAAGGCTCCCGAGACTAAGAAGTAGACTAGTCCCAAAATAAAAATAAAATGAAAGAAAGAAAAACTTGTTTTGACTTGATGAGAAAAAGTCTAAGACTAGAGACCATTCTTAATTTAACAAGGAATAAATAAATAAATTACAATGGAATAAATAAATAAATTGCTTTGCATGAAATAAATAAATTGCAAGTGAGCTTATATGCTCTAAAGATTATGTATATACATACATATATATAGATAACAATATTTTAACAATAATAAAACAACATAAACATAAATGGATTGGCATGAACAAGAATAATACATGAACATAATGTAGTTTCCATAACTTGTAGTCTTTGGAAACTCACACTATAGTCATGTAAAGTTACATGACATGAAGAACAAGAAATAAATATGAAGTGGTTACCTAAAGAAGAATTTGGTATGGTTATATGGTTATGGGTTTTGGTTTGTTGGTAAAAGTGGTTGTGGAATTATTTTGAGAGAGTTTTAGGATGGTATTTTGAGAGAGTTTTGAGAGGAAATTGAGAGAATTTTTTGTATGAATTTGTGGGTAGTGAATGTGTGAAAGAAGTGAAAGAGGAGGGGGATTTATAGGAAAATGTGGAAGGATTTTTGTGTGATTAAAATAAATAGAAATTGGAACAAAATTGGGGGGGGGGGGGGGGTGGAAGTTATGGGAAAGGTAAAAGTTAAGGTTATAGGTTATGTAGAGTGTAAGAATATGTGTAAGAAAAAGTAGAGATAAAAGAATAGTGTAGAATAGTAATGAATAGTATAATATAAGATAGATATGACTAATAAAGTACCGGTAGTAAGAAAATACGCGTAAAATAGCTATATCTGTTATTTTTAGCTACCGAAAAATTTTGAAATTGATATTTTTGAAAACCTTATATTTTTACGAGTCTAATAGTGTATTCGGAATATTTTCACTATTTCGAGCTTCCGGACATGTTTTTCGAAAACTGTGTCCGATAGGGTTCAAAGGACACCCGAATTTCGCGAAACTGGGATTTTTATATAACCTATGGTTATTACGAACTATTCTAGCTACTTATCCCAACTTCGTTTTCAAGGCCAAAGAAAACAGCAATACCGGATTTAAACGGTTACGGTAAATTAGGGTTTTGTTGACCTTTAGGGTTCCGTTTGACTTCCGGTTTAGGGTTTTATACTAAACCGATTCCAAAAATTTGGGGGTTTACACATCTCATTCCTTTTAAGTGGTTCATGCGTGACATGGTAAAAATTTGAGGTCACATTTTGTCCAGCTTGGAGAGGATGATGCAGCATAGGATGGAGAGGTGAAAAATCCTACACTGGCTACCTAAGCCGATGGCTTTGGAGCCGGCCCTCATTGATCATCTTTCAAATTTTTATAATTTTGTAATTTAGCAATATTCTATATTTTTCCTTTTTTTTTTTAAATATCCTTTTAATAGGATATCTAATAGGATCTTTTTTTTTTGGTCAAATAAGAGTTTCTTTTCAAGTTAAGCCAAAGTCAAGTCAATAGGATTTTTTTAGTAGTCTTTCCTTCTTTTAAGATCATTTAATAGAATATATTTTTTTTAGTCTTTTTCCTTTCTGGCAGCTTTCATGCTTGCTTATATATACGTAAGCCCTAGGGCATATGAACGATAGTTTTGATCTTTTGTTGATGAACTTGTTGAGAGTGTTCTCTCTTAATTCCAAATAAACATATTCCTTGTAAGGATTGTGTGTTTGATGCCAAATTATCTAGTTATTCATTTAAATCAATGGGTATTTTGAGGATCATAGGACGGTATTCTATTGTCAATCAACGTCTTAGGATAAAACCCTAGATTGTCATTCACTTCTACACTGCATCACTTCAAGGCACACAATGTTAATAAGTCATCACCACTTTCTTCTTGGTGTTTCTAGTTGTCAAGTAGTGGAGATAATTCCTTTGACAAGCTCCATTGAGCCAAGTAATCCTTCGCATATGGTATTTTATACTTGGGTGATACCCTGATGAGTAATGTTATATAGTCGATTAGTGGAAAATACCCCATTGATTAATAAAAATTTACCAATCCAAATGCCACTATTACTACACTAGTGTGATTGATAACAAATGCCACTATCGATGCATGAGCGCGATGATAATCAATGCTACTATTGCTACATGGGTGTGAATGATCATTTTCCTTTAATGGATCATGTAAACATTGTTACGAGGGAGTAACAATGCTAATTTAATGCGCATGATAATGTAATAAGCCCTTTCATTTCTAACACCATCACATCAGAAGATAGCACTATTTAGTTGAAGCTTTACTCTTAAGCACATATGATCATAAAGAATAAAATGCGCACTAATCTTAAGTGTTACATTCAGTGATAACCCTTGATACCAAGACATGCTTTTTGTTTGTGAGGCCTATCATTACTTCAAAGTGCATGATGACTAGATACATTACTAAGGGGGAAGTGAGTATCAATAACACTAATGGATATAGGGTTGATGAGTTGATTTCATTACCATGGTCAATTTCATGAGTTGTACTATAACTGCTATAAAAAAAAAAGTTACATTGTATGACCAAGAAGATTACAATGAAGAGAGGCATAGCCAATGCCTATCACAAAGTAATGAGCACCATGTGTAATAAATGTTTTTGTGTGATGCTCGAAGCGTGAATGATTGCTTATGTGTGATCCTCATTTATGTAAGAGCGCATGACGTTTGTTTGTAAAATATGCCCAAAGCATGTCCATGCGTGTTACATCCATGCCTGAACATGCTCGATGCTCTTATGCAATGCTCTTCTCATTACAAGATAATTGCTTCACATGTGCTCGCAGAAAACTTGTCATATTTATGATGCTTTGACAATTATTTACTACCTACGAAAGACAACAAAAAAACAAGGAGCTAGTTAAACAAAATAGAAGTGTCAAGATTAATGGTATCTTATGATAAAAAAAATGCAAAGTCAACCGGGACTGTGTGTCGTGTTACGATTTACTGCGAAAGGATATAGGGGTAACTTGATATGGCTTGAGGAATTTAGTTTAGTTCTTTTTTGGTTGGCGGCTATAGCCATTCCGGATTGTTCACCATATTGATTGAAGTGGCTTCAAGTGAAGAGAGTTACAAAAGGGCATGACCAATTAGGCATGAACTTTGCATTGTGTTTTTTTTTTTTTTTTCATGCATCAAATTTGCATAAGGCAGGTGCCCATAATTACCTAGTACCAACTATGATTGAAGTAACTACACTATGTTGATGTCTTGAAGTATATGATGTTGCATTATTATCTTTGAGCAGTAGAGATCAATGCAAAAAAAAAAAGATTTTATTTTCTGGAATCAGCTGGTAACATTATCATGCTCAATAGGCTTGCTTAGTATTTCATGTTGGGGTTCTAGGTAAGGGTTTATATTGCATTCAAAGGCTCTCATCCGTGTACAATTGTAAACAACATTGAAAAGCTTCTTTAATTCAATAGGTGATCCAATATGTTATGGTTCATGAAATTATCTCTTTTCTTGTTCATAAGATAGTAAGAGACCCTATCCAATTCTATGACAAGCACCGTAAATCCAACTAGTTTCAAAGTATGATAGAAAAATTGAAGGGAAATAACTTTGAGTAGGGGCTCCAAAGAGAGGGTCATTTTAGCTAGATAGGTGAAGAAAAGGCTCTATTTATAGAAGCTTTGTTAACATATGGTAATAAATTTTATATGACATCAAATTGAGTTGGAACAAGGTTGAGTTCTAGAAGATAGTCGAGCTCTTGACATGAGGTCATGTTTATTCTATTAAGATTGTCAAGAGCGCCCACTTCAACAATAATAGAGTAATACTTCACAAAGTGTATATACTAGGCTACTAAGAGTGGTAGCTTACGAACAAGGGAAAATAAACAATTAAGAGTAACCATAGTATGAAAGCTGAGCAAATGAATATAGTTGAAGTAGCTACAAATTTAATAGTAGCAACAGTCGAAGTTGGACACCAAATATCCATTGTGTAAGTCTGAACAACTACTTGTAGCAGCAATACAAAAATTGCAGAAGAGCACACTATACCGGCTGGAGTGTTCAATCCCACACACACCAATGCCAAGCTCTACCTGCTGGATTGTTCAATCCCACACACACCAAATGCCAAGCTCCTAATTGGTGATGAGATAAGATAAAGGATGCAATCGACCAAGCTATCGAATGGCTAGACAGTTACCAACTTTCTATGGCTGATGGATTTAAAGGATGAAACATGATATTTATTCATCTGTGACAGTTTGTGACATTGATTAAAAGGATAAATATTAATCCATGACACCAAGTCCATGTGACTCCAAGAGCCTTAGTTGAAATGTTTCAACATATAAGCATGTCTTTACCACATGCTAATCAATTTGCAGCATAGACAGAGTGCTCCCTTTCAAATTTCGAATGCCCATAACAATAGTAGCATAGTAGCTGTTATGTGAAGGACAAATCTAAGTAGGATGATTTGTGCATGGTCTAGTAAATTCATTACATCTCCTTCATATGAGCTTCTTTTGACATGATTCAAAATTCCATAAAAGATGAGAAAGCGATATAAAACTTTCATGTTTTGAATTTTGGTGGATTCGGAAAGAATCAATTCATAATTAGTCATGAACTCACTACACATGCAGTGGTGGCTCCAAAGTTGTAAATTCAATATAGATTTGTAAATTATGCCTATCTCTCTCATTCAATCTCCAATCAGGATAATTCAAAATGCTATGAAAATAAGAGAAGAAGATCTAAAACTTTAATGTTTGGACTTTTGATGAATTTGGAAAGTATCAATACAGAATCAAGCGTGAAGTTACAATACGTGAAAGCGGAGATATGCAAATTTGTGAATTAACAGTATTCTATATATTAAGGTTGTATCTCTCATCTAAACTCCTATTGAGATTATTTAAGATGGTATAGAAAGCTAAGGGAAAGAACTACAACTTTCTTGTTTTTGGTTTTTGAGAGATTCTAAATGTATTAAGGTCAAAATTTATCGTAACATTATTGCATGTGTAGTGTCGATGTCTAATTTTCGTAGATTTGATAGAGTTTGGTAAGTTGTGGGTATCTCCTCTCATCCAAACTCCTTTTAACGTGATTTAAGATTCTGAAGAAACACAAGAGAAAGCTACTTTTATGTTTTGGGTTTTAAGAGATTCTAAATGTATCAAGGTCGATTTTTGTGGTGCTTAAATTTTGCAAATTTAATAGACTTTGGCAAATTATGGATATTTCTCTAATCCAAGCTGCTTTTGATGTGATTCATAAGAAAGATCTCTACAATTTTTATGTTTTGATTTTTAAGAGATTCTAAATGGATCAAGGTTGATCTTTGTCGTAAAATTTCTACATTAAACTGAAATAATGGTAACACCAACTAGAACTAAAACATTGTAGCAACCAATCTAATTTGAAAAAACAAGAGCTGATGTAGATGACGCTACTGTTCATGAGGCACATAAGGAGACTAATTTAGAGAGTTCATGTTATACATGATATAAATGTCTTCTCAACGTGAGCATCAAACCACATCATGGACCATGATAAATGTGCTTGAAGCACCATCTAAAATAGAATTGTCACGCCCCAACGGGTACCCTAAACGTGACAGCCCGCCGTACGCAATATTAAAACTCAAGAATGACTACCTCAGTCACTCAAAAGCTTTCATATCGGTACAAGGCGTACATTCACAACAAAGGGAGACCGTTGAAGTAATGCATTTTAAGATATTGGTAGCGGAACATACAAAATAACACTTAATATATATTTCATTGAAATAAAAGCTTTATAGTTTCTAAGGGGCATTCCCCCGGTAATTTCATAATAACATGGTCTTGCTAAGATAAACAACAAAAGCAAGAAGATTTTAGAAGAAATCTACTCTAAGACCACAAAATAGAATTCCTCCAAAAGCTTCTACTCGAGTAGATCAAGGTGGTCTCGGGTGTAAAAGATAGTCCTGCAATATCAAAAGTCTATAGGAGTATAAGCATGACTTGCTTAGTGAGATATTCCCTACGCAAAAGTACTCATAACAAGCAATCAACCAAGTTTATTAAACAAGCATATGAATGCAACAATCATATGATCAAACAGTACATACGACTATCCGGTTTCGTATGTGTGATGGATTTACCCTCCATTGGTGGTTAGGGAATGCTTTGAACTGGGTCTCGACCGACCTCCTTAAAGTTGCACGCGTCTTGGGGTTCAACAAACCGTACTACTAGTCCTCGGGCTTTCCTTACCCAAAGCGATCGATCCGGCTCGGCTACACCTTAAGGCCGTATTCATCGAACGTCCTAACCTTCAAGATGTAGCTAGGTAGCTTACCTTTCCGGTGCTACGCTGAGGAGTAGTAGCAAATACTTCGAAATGATATTCTAAGTGATATGCATGGGCAATTTATTATATGGGGATTTCAATATAACATTAAATCATTTTAAGTTGATCAAACAATATTGGCACACCTAACAATTCATACATAGAAACATTTATATCAATCACAGTTTGGATTCCAATATACTTATTGTTCATTGATCGCACATAACACTTCACATTCATAATTCCCATAATATCCCACATGCATATCAATTTTATCTTTTCCTAACATCTAGTGCTCTATTCTACAAGCACATGCGCGAATACGTAAACGTAAAGGAAACTCACTCGTCCATAGCGATCTAGGAGTCGAAGTAATCCTCGGGAAAGATAAGATCGTGATCCTCGACACCTAAACAAAAGAAATACCCAACATGAGTATTTCATCCAAGATCTATTCGAAGCTCTATACTTCTATCTTAAAGAATTCGTAAAAATCGTATGGAATGGAAATTTCAACTTAAAATGGCCATAACTTGCTCATTTTAGCTCGGAATTTCGCATATTATATACCGATTTCTATCTACTTGAAAAGATCTATCTATTTCTAAGGTTATTTTTCTCAAAAGAAGTTATTTAGGTCTCAGAATAGAAGCGTACAGATTTGATACGAATTTTTCAAACTTTAAAACTAGAGTTTTCAAACTTTTCTTCACTCAAGGGCTTTTGCACAAAAATGTAGATATATTGTATGGTTGAAAAATCCCTTGAATACATATATATATATATATATATACTCAAACCATAAGCATGAATTTAGTGGTGTTGTCTCAACAATGTTCTTGTAGTACAATATGTTTTGAAAGTGAGATAAGCTTAAGTTTTGTAAAGAAATTAGTTTTGAAAATTTCTCATTTTACTAAAAGTAAGCATCTCCTTCTTTTAACTCCATTTAAATAAAAGTAGTTTTAATCTCTTTTAAATTTCTACTACCTTATTTCTAATGTTTTGGAAAACATAATCTTTCTAAATACTTCATGGTTATATGTCCCATAATTTTTCTAAGGTTAGATCCACTTTAAAAGAAATGATCTTTTTAATTTTCGAAAACTTATCTAGACTTTGGTATTTTAAAATGTTGATAGAGAACTTTGACAATTGATTTTAAGAAATCCTAAGTTTAAAGAATCTTTCTTATTCTATTGGTTTGAAAAGAGAATTTTCTGATAACTTTACTTTATGTATTTCTTGGTAAAACCACGTATTATTACTAGAACTTGAGCTAACTTATCTAGCTTTAGAAAAATATTCGTTTAAGATAAAATTCAAGTTTTAAGGAAAATAATTTCTTATGCGACAAAATTTATATTTAAAGAGAGTTCATTGTTTTATTACTTAAGAAAACTCATTTTTCATTATGGTTGAGACAATAACAACATATTCATGTATGAATGAGAATATGTAACTATGAAAATATAAAAACAACATAAATAAAATAGGAGCATAATGAAGTCAAGTATTGGGAACCTTAGCTTCATCAAAATATCCCGGGACTAAGAATAGATTAGTCCTCAAAGAAAAGAAAAGCAAAAAAATAAAATTATTTTGACTTGATATGGACAAATCTAATACTAGAAAGACTAGTCTTAATATTTGCATAAAACAAGTAAATAAATAAATTGCAAGACTTGGAAAATAAATAAATAACAAATGAGCTTATATGCTCTAAATAAATATATATACATAATACTTATATAAGTTAGGTTAGAAACAAATAATAATAACAATAACAACATAATACATAAAGAAAAGGATAAAACATGAACAAAAACAAAACATGAATAAATTGTTGCTTCTTTAACTCAATGAGTTTAAGAAACATACACTAAACTCATGTTAAGTTATATGAATCATGATGAGTATATGAAAGAACTTTTACCTAAGGTTTATGTGGTGGTTGAAGAAAAGAATGGGTTGTGGTATTATGTGGGAATGAGTTTTCTAAGAAAAAGAGGGAACTTGGAGAGATGTTGAGGGAGAGAGGTTTTATGGAGTGATTTTGATAGAGTTTTAGTATGTATTTTTGTTGTGTGAAAGAATGGAAGAGGAATAGGGTATTTATAGATTTTTGGAGTGGAAATTTGTGTGAGTAAAATTAAATGAAATTGAAATAAAATTAGATGGAAGAGGACTGGGGGGGGGGTGGAGCGCCGGTTTTGAGTGTACAGGGGAAGAAAATTGATTTGTTTTGTTTGTTTTGTATTAAAAGAAGTAATGTGTAAGGTATGATGTGATTAAAGTTGTATGTGGAAGGTAAATTGTAAGGTATAGGTATGGTAGAGTGTAAGAAAAGTTAGAGATAGGTGAATATAATGAATAGTAGAAAAGTACTATGAATAGTATATTAGACAATTAAAATACCGGTAGTAAAGAAAATACGCGTAATTAAGCTATATCTGATATTTTTAGTTACCGAAAAATTCTAAAACTGATATTTTTGAAAACCTTATATTTTTATGAATCTATTGGTGTTGTCGGAATATTTTTGCTATCCAGTGCACCGGGGCACGGTTTTTGAAAACTGATCCCGATCGGATTCAAAGGAAACTAAAAAAATTCGAATATGATATTTTTAGGCTTTCCTATATTATTACGAACCATATTCCACAATTATTTCAATTTCGTTTTCTAGGGTTTAAGAATACAGGATTGCCGGATCTAGATTCACTAGACTAATCATATAACTAGGTTAACTTTAGGGTTTCGTTTTAACTTCCGGTTCTTGGGTTTGCTAATATTATCGAAAAATCTAGGGGCTTACAAGAATACTCACTGTCCTAATTAGAATGGCTATTTGAATGACTCTAAACAGCAGGAATGTTTAAATCTAGTGATAAAAAGCAAGCATCTAAGCCCAACATCAAACTAAGCTTGAAGAACTTTATAAAGTGCCCATGAGTCAAAGCTTTGGGTTATGAATTCCTACTACAACATACTAGAGTACCCATTGACAACATTTTGGGCACTAATGACACTAATTGCTACCTTACTTAGTAAAGCTCAAGACCAACCAAGCACATGAAGATTAAGGCTAACAACTTTGCTTGTTCGAGACAATATGAGAGTAGTCCAACAGTTGCAATTATTAGGAGCAGTCCTTACATTATTCAACATTAGTAGCCCAAACATTCCAACATAGTAGCTCAAGTAACATCATAGCAATAGCTGTTCTACTATGAAGGTAACAACCAATAAACCCTAAACCATTCCTGAGCATCCTTAAGTGCTGATGTTTTTATTTGAGAATTGGATTTCATACAACCCTAACTTAGGAGAATCATCCGAGAACAACGCTATAATTTCAAGAACATCAAGAAAGAAACAATGATTCCAAAGCAAGAAGTACAAGTTCCAAGAATTTGAACCTATGTGAGCCATAGTTTAGTCTATTACACTATGCAAGAAAATAAACACAATTAGAATTCATGTTGAAATGATTTAAGCACTAATAAAAAAAATCAAAATCAAATAAAGTTTATAGAATCTAATTGGATTTATGTATAGATTTAAATTGCAACATTTTTCAAATTTCCCAAATTAGTCCTAAACTAAAAACCTAGATTTATAAAATTAAAAACCAATTCAAATATTGAAACAGAGTGAATTAGAAATCAATAATAGTTCTTTAAAAGAAAATATTTACAAGAAAAATCAAAACAATGTAGTTAAGAGCCTTGGTTTTGCAAAGTTACGATTTTACCTTAAATTGAGAACTTATGTGAATAAAAAATTAGTTATTGTAAATTAACTAGACTTGTCCCAGCATTCAAATTGTTATTTGTGTAAAAGATTAATTAAGAACCCTAAACTATTGAAAACTAACTAAGGTTTCTAACACATAAGATTTAAACGTACAAGATCATGACATGTGGCAAAACCCTAAAAGGGGATCCCTTATATGAGACCCTAGAACTCATATCCTACTAGATCTATATAAATAGTCTTATTCATTTCTACCTTTTCCCTTTTGGAGACCCTCCCAAAACCTTAAGATAAGGTTCTCTAAAACCTTAGCTCCTTCTTAGTGCTAAATATATGGGATTGGTAAAAGTGTAGCGCTAATTAGTTGATATGGTGTCTTTACATGAGGAAAATGGAGAGGATGAAGTAGTGTTAGAAGAGGAAGGAGACTAATCACCACAAGAAAATTCATGTCAGGTTAAGCATATGATTTTAAGATGTTATAATGTGAGTATTTTAGCATTTTAAGCATGAAAACTGACTTAGGTAAGTTGGTACATGTTTGGAGTGTCAAGAAATCAAGTTTTAGAGTGATTTTGGAGTCTTAATTTCCTTTCACAGCTAATGCAAGTGAAAACTATCATTTGGAGTGATGTAAGATATCAAAACTAACTTATTTTCATGAGATTATGATGGTTTTGGAGTTGGGTCTGCTAATATAGTGATAAATGGTGTTTTGGCTGTGATTTGAACGTTGGATTTTGTTGGAATGAGTTGTGAGTGATGGATTTTGGTATAGTTGATGTTATAGGAAGTTAAATGAAGGGTTGTATATGAAATGTTTTGGAAATTTTAGAGAAAACATGATATTTTTTATGGTTATTGTCAAAATTAGAATTTTAAGCTTTCAACGTTGATTAAACATGTTTTAACAAATGAATTTAGGATCACCAAAATTTGTTCCAAAACATGTTTTTGACAAAAATAATAAGTATAGAATGAAGTAACACAAATCTAGAAGAACATGAGGGGATACATGCAGTCGTGTTTGCCTCATGCTTCTTCCTATCTTAGAAATGTCATGAAACCCAAAAGAACATGAGGGGATACATGCAGCTGTGTTCCCCCCATGCTTCTCTTTATTTTGAAAACATTAGAAACCCAGAACAACATAGAGAGATGTATGTAGTCGTGTTCCTCCTATGCTTCCCTCTACTCTAGAAATGTTTTGAAACCCAGAAGAACACAAAGAGATACATTTAGTCACGTTTCCTCCCGTGCTTCTCTCTAATCCCCAAACAAAGAAGGAACATGCTTAAAACACAACTAACCTATCTAGTCATGTACCAAAACACGAGATGATACATCCCCCCATGTACTGGTCGTGCTCTTTTCAAACCCCTTCATAACTTTGTCATTTCTTGTCTAAATCACATAAGATTTGACCCGATTCTTTCATTAACCTTAAGTAACCTTTTAAGACCTTCAAATACAAATTTAACAAGTGCTAATATCCCATTCATAATGCACATCACCCAAACACTTGATGCCAAAATACCTCACACAAACTGGAGTAATTCAAACATAATTATTGGAATAGGATTCTAAGGACTATACAAGATTACAGGACTATGGGAATCAATTCTTGAAAAGTATAGAATCAAGACCACAAAGGTATGTTCCACTAAGGGTTAGTTAAACTAAGCTCCAAAACCGACCCTAACTTACATAATTAACTAGATAACTTGGCTAAATGAAACAAATGACCCTTTAAACATTATATTTGAGTAAATATGGTTAAACTAAAGTGGCCTAGATGTAACAAATAATATAAATGATATAAAGGTAGTAAATCTTGAACCAATTCCTAATTTCAATCATGAACAATTGTTGGATATTGAGCTTAGAAAGGGATTTCAAAGCTTAAACCAATTGACAGGTATACAGTAATTGTGTATTGCTTGCCAGGGAAGCATTAATAACTAGACTAAGAATTTAAACCCAGCTAAATTGATTGTTGGTAGCTGCTTGGGCTCTTACTCTAGGAGGGGGACCCACAGACTAGGTTGTGAGCTTGATTGTAACTTCAGGATGATTGGTAGTTGTAAGAGCCTAGACTTGCTACGAAGTGTGCGGTAAGGACATGTGGGTAATCAATAGGGGATATTCCAAAACCAGAGGATCAATTAGGAGTTGGCACAAAGTTGCAATGAAGTCATGCGGTGAGTTATGGGCTCTTGTATAAAACGCAGCAATGGATTATGCTCATTGATAGCTATTTGTGTAAAATTGATCCGTACGAGACTACTTCTTTCTTTTCTTTTTCGATAAGATCCAAGGACTTATTGAACCTTCTTCTTTGATGCATGATCCATTGAGAGAACCCTAATCCTTTTCTTTAGTAGGAGTCATGAGTACTCTTATGCCTGTTGGTATTTTTAGGATGTTGGGTTACCTTTTTATGGACTTTAATTTAAATATCTTAAACTATAGTTGAGGAATTAGATTAGGGGCGTGTGACATGCATTGTGTGCTTATATTACTATGTACTAAGCTTTACAGCTCATTTTATTAACCTTTCAGGTCCTTTCAGTGATTCAATGGGAAACAAGAGATACGCAGGATGACCCAATTAGATGGCGATATACAAAAGTAGGATTTTATGAGTTTTCTTAGAGAATTTTATCGCAATCATGTTTTAAAACTTAGATGACAGAATCAATTAAGTATAAAATACTTTTGTTTGATTTAATAATGGACCTTTAAGTCTAAAAGTTTTGTATTTAGGTTGAAATTTCTTGATGGCCATATGGCAAATATTTATAAATGAATATTTTGTGATCTTATTTCTAAATAGGTTAAATTAAAGGTTTTGATAAACCCGAACCATGGATAAATAGACGGCATTTTGCTGAAATTTTTTATAAAATTAAACAATGATTTCCAAACTAAAACGTAATTAGACCCACTCAATAACGGAATGCCTTGCACATGTCGCTTGGAGGTGATATGCGCACACAACTGTCTGCCCTATGTACCCAGGCATGGCCACTACACATGTTGACAAATCATTACAAAATGTATCATTGGAGAGATGAACATGTTATGACATGCAAAACACAATAGAAATTCTCGATTTAATTATCTTAGTAAGTAAAGCGATGTGAACGAATGACATCTACATGAACTTAAGAAAAAAATGAACAAGGCTAAAAGGAAAAGGATAGCATGAAATGACAATCATGTTGTAATCAACTAAGGAAATATAAGATCTTGGTTGGTAATAGAGCATACGTGAAGCCAAACAACAAATAATCCGATAAACATTGCACCAAGTCACAAGATCCCTCCAATTAAGACTGAGAAAACATAATACATACATTAAGGATATTCCAAGATCTATCTATATTGCAAATCTATTAAAAAAACAAACAAAAAAAAGAACTTTACATCGCTCAACAAAATAGACACAAGTGGTGATAACAAGAGTCCTAAGGAAATCAAAATTTGTGGAGGACAAATCAGGAGGTTAAATGAAAATATTATGGGGAGGAAAATGCCAACAAAAGACACAAAAATATAAAAAAGAGAGGTAGGAGGATGTCTTGTGCACTATGTCGGATTAAAGCAAATATAACTTGCTTCATGCTAGAATGAAGAAAAAATTGTCTTACTTTGTGTTATACTATGGCTATTAAATGGTGACCATTGTTCCTATTGATACATGTATGTAAAAAAAAGGAAAAAAAAAGGGAAAGAAATGAGAACAAGCAAAATGGTTTACATGATATGCTTCTAGCAAGAATAAATTTCTAGAAGAAGAGCTTTATAATATTAATACATATTGCTCAATGCCTCGATGCGTCATGATATTAGATTAATTAGTGTGCTTTGCATTTTATGAATTAATTACATGCGGTTGTGATGTTAATGGCCAATTGAATGTTCTCATAATGGTCTGTCACCATCCTCTATTGATAAGGAAATATTTAAATGCCTCCAACATAACAAGATTGGCATTGTGATTTCCATTAGACATAATTCAAGTGATACTTGTTGATTTATTTTAAGATTATGACAAGTATGAATGATGACATTGAAGGCTTCATAAGATGCATCTCAATGAAGTATCTATAAGAGGAAATAAGAAGATTTAAAAATTTATGATGTGCCCATCAACTTTGAAATATTTAGTCAAGTGATAGATGGAAAATTGACGAGTTAGATGTGATTGAAGAAGTTCACAAAATGGAGAAGCAATGTATTTCTAGCCTGAGGCGACCTATGGTCCAAATGATATTAAAAGAATATACCTGAAGGATTTGATTCTTCGGAATGTTGTGCTAGACTTTTGCCTTACAAATTCTTAAGAAATTAATACGCCAAGCAGCAGTACAACTAATTTATAGCGCATATGTGTTGAATAAGACTTTAGTCATTCAAAAGGGCTTAATTAATGCCTAAATCCCTTTGAAATATAGCTCGAAGGACTTTGGTCAGGCAGCAAAATATAGATGTATGAATTTGATTATAAAGGCTTTAAGGATAATTTTTATTTAGGTTTAACTCTCTAGGCTAATGTAACAGCACATATAGAGTTAGGTCTAGTTATTTGGGATGATAATGGAAGGATTGACATATGAGGCTTGGAATAGAGCCTATTGGAATTGGCCTTTCCAATTCTAACCTTTCTCAAATTGACTCAAAACAATACAAATAAATGCCTTAATGGGCTTGGGTCAATAAGGGAGCCTACTATCATGTTCATTATGAAAGGGACTCATCCTAGCCATTAGTTGTCTTTCTCATCTAACGGACGACGTGACAATTGGATTCCCTATAAATAGCACTGGTCCCTACCTCATTTGGATAAGTGAAATATGGAACAAAAACTATTGTACTGCCGAATTTTCTTCCTGGTGAATCAAACACTTGCCTTAATCAAGAATAGTCATCAATTCATCATGTATAGTGAGGTTGATGCTTTTTAACTATTTCACCTATCACACGTGTGTTAGAGCCTATTGAGACTACCTACTCCTCCCCTTACATGGTTCTTTCTTAACTACCCTCATATGTTGTTTCCAATATACATAATTATTACTAGTTAGAATGAGTGACCTATTTATAGCTTGACCATCCATAAATCTTAAGTGTTGTCTTATACTCTAGATGTGATTAAGTAGTTACCATAGAGTTCCTGCTTTGATACCAATTGTTGAAACACCTAAATAACACTTAGGAATGGATATTAAGCACAATTTTACTTTTTTCAAGCTTTAATCCCTAACTATTGCAAATTAACACATGAACAACAATAATAACATAGTGCAATAAATATAGAGAGTGTAAGAGAAGATAACACCATGATTTAACATGGAGTTCAGTCTGCCTTCTAGTCTTTACAATCTATGTAAACCCCGGTATTCTCAGTAGCTAGGAAACCCCGGGAGTCGGAAGCGAAACCCTAATCCGATCAGGTTGAGTCTAGTGAGTGAAGCCTAGGAACCCTAAATCCGGCTTTCCTTCGGTTTCATAGTAAAATAAATATTATAAAGTAAATGAATTTGAATTATTGTTCCCAAGTACATTTCAAACCTTTTAAAGTTTTAAATTCGGGAATTTTTCAATTCCGGGCCTTCCCGAGCCCAATTACGGAAAAGCGTGCCCCGGGCCACGGATTCAGAAAAATGTTCCGGAATATTCATTAGAACCGTAATTTTATAAGGAATCCAAAAATATCAATTTTATAATTTTCCGAGCTATAAAAATTACAGTTATAGCTTTTCCCGTGTTTTCGGTACAACCGGTAAAGTAGATGTCTTGTCTACTATTCACAAGTACAACCTACACTACACACTACCCATACCCTACTCTTACATCCTTACAACTACTCATTTCAATTTTCTTTTCCAAGAAATTGTGTCTCTTAAATAATTATCACATTTAATACATTTAATTTACTAAATTACAAATATCAAATTTTCAAACACACACATGCATGATGGCCGGCGCCCCCTCCCTTGTTTTTCCTCTTCATTTATTATTTTTACTCCATTTTGTAAAGCTAAACCCTAATTTACTTCATATTATACATATTATTCTCTCTCTCTTCTCATTTCTTCTCATTTTAACTTTTGAAAAAGAGAAAAACTCTCTCCTTTTACCCCCTTGTGCCGTGAGTTTGCCTCCCTCCCCATCCTCACTTTCCAACTTTGTTTCTTCTTCATTTCCATCTCAAGTCTCCTTTGGTATGTTGATTTAGGTCTTGTTCTTCCTAGATCTTGTAATGGCAAGACTATATCTTGTGTGTTTCCTCATTAAATCCCAATGAGCTCATGCTAGGGACATGAAAACACATGAACAAGAATATCAAGCCATCACAAGACATGGATCTAGTGTTTAGAAGAGCTTATGTTGAAATGTCAACTTGTTCATGCATGTGAAGTAGAAATCTTGCATATATATTATTGTTCATGCCATGAGATCCATGAGTTATACACTATATATAGTAGATCTAAGGTTTAGACATTCACAACTTCATGAACATGTATGATCATAGAGATATTTTTATTTCCATGCATTGATGAGCATAATAATGTAGTATTGTTCATGTATAGAGATGCTAGATAGTAGATCTTTACATATAGGAAGCAAGAACATTGAAAAAGGAAGAACTTTGTCAAATATGAAAGGTTGAAAATTCGGATGAAATGGAAACCCTACTTCAAAAACCCCCAAAATCATTTTTAAACTCATGTTTCATAAGAAAAATGAAGGGTATGTATAATAAGTATATTGAAGGAATGATTTTTATAAACTTAGATGAGTTTAGGCATAATAGAAACATAAAAATGAGGAGTAAGGTTAGAATGGAAAATACTGAAATATGGATGAGTAGTCAAATTCGTAACTTAGGTTCATGCCCACAAGAACACTTAGTATTTAGGTCTAAATTGGATGTTTTATAAGCTAAATGAAGTCCTTAGCTAATGTATATATTGGAGCTTCACTTTTAATGCATTAGACAAGTTTTTCCTTAAGAAAAATACAAGAAATTGAAATTTGGAAAATTCGGATTTTTACAAAAAGCTTATTTAAAAGCATGTTTATCAAATGAAAAATGGGAATTTTCATGCATGAATGAAGGCCATGACTATTATAGACTTTGGGAACTTATTTTTAGATAGAAAACAAGTGGACTACAAGACTAAAGGTCAAAGAAACCCTAAGGAGTATAATGTGGAAAGATAGTTTATTAGAAATAACCTTTGAAAGGTTTCTAACACTTAGGAGTTCCTAAGAGTTTATCACCACAAAAATTATCATGACCATGCACATATTGAGTTCATTACATGGCATTCACATTTGTAGTTCATTCCTATATCATTCATGCATGAATCACCAACTAGGAACATTTCTTATCAAAAGCAAAACACATTTTCGGAATTGGGTCAATTGCGGAACAGAACTGATCCCACTGTTCCGTGACCTTACTATTTTCAAAACTTGAATTTAATATTAGGAATAGATATATCTTTCGAAGTAGATAGAGATCGATATAAAATTTGCGAAATTCCGAGTTAAAATGACCAAGTTATGGCCGTTTTAAGTCGGAACTTCCGTAAATAGCGAGAAATCCGAATTCATCTAGTCTAGATATATAGTTTGATTTAGTTACATGATGAGAATCTCATTAGGATTATTCTTGCTTGGTAGGTGATCCCGAGCAGGACGACACTCTACCTTCCGACTACTATTATTAGGAAGTTTGGCGTCCAATGGCCGAGTGAGTTTTACTTCCACTCTCAATTAATAAATGTGATTGTAATGTAGTGGCACTAGTGGTGTAGGCAAAGATAAAAGAAATTGTATATGCACGATGGAGTATATGGGAATTATATATGTTGTTTACTGTTGCTTTGTGAAATGGAGCTTAAGGAATATCGAAACAGGGTGATAAGCTATTGACTGTTTAGCTAGTATCTTATGATGCATGTTTGCGAATACTTGTTGGTCACCTAAAGGAATTGAATTAATGAATATCCGACTCCAAATGTAAATTGAATTCATTCATATCACGACGGGGTTGGAGCATTCGCATTGGTTGGTTTTTCGTGATCCATAAAACGAATATGTTGGTTAATCGTGATCCATAAAACGAAGTATTGTTAGTTGACCGTGAGCTTAAACGGCGTCGTACCGCAGGATTCGTTAATCTGCTAACCCGGGATGGAGGGCGCAAGTCCATCCACATATGATTTCCGGTTGGTCATATGTTTGTTGCTCACATTTTTTTGATGCATTCACTTGCCTGCTTAATTACTTGTTTGAATGAATTATGTTTAATTGCGTTATGGAAGTTATTACTCACTAAGCTAGTTAGCTTACGCCCCCATAGTTTCTATCTTTTGCAGCATGACTTTATATGGCTTAGGCCGAGACAAGCCACAGCGCAGGTACCGGAGATAGGAGTTTCCCATAGAAGTTTAATCCATTCCTTTTTGTATAGACTTCCATTGGAAACTAGAGACTCTGGATGACTGTAATAGACTGTTATTCTTTTGCGGGGGAATGCCCCTTAGATCTTGTAAACTTTAAATTATGCGTTTTGATTTATTATCTATGGCTAATGAATGCCTCGTTAAACTATTTAACTCCATATGTCGAAGTATGCTATTGTCATAAAGGAACGCTTTACATCTACTTAAGACTCCCGAAGGCCCCGGATAGGGAACTCGAGAGTCTTACTTAGTATGTGGCGGGCTGTTACGTTTAGGATACCCTACGGGGCGTGACAATCTACACAATGCCTTACTCAATGAGGGGTTCACACACTTTGTTCAACAAATAAAACAATGCTCCACGAGTAACCATAACTAAAGAAATCACAAATACACTTAAGTTGTGCCTTTATAACAAGCTTTTGTGTACACTAGACACAATTCAAGATTCCACTAATTCAACATCAATAAGATTAGTGTAATGCCTTGACAATAGTTGACAAATACTAGAACTAATGGCACTACAACCTTCTCTCACTTACATAAATCACATAAATTACAACTAAAACTTTGAGAGAACATTTTCAGGTTTTAATAGCAATTGATAAGCTCAATCAATACATTTGAACTACACAAATATTGGTATTTATAAGCTCTCAAAACCCTTAGCTGTCAGTTCTATTTGCATAAAAATAGCCGGCCATTAAATGCTCCAATGACTAGTTGAAAAACACAATAGGTCTGTACCTTTTATAAATGATCTAGACCTTTTAGCTGTTTAGCTTCTTAGAGGTATTCTGATTGCTAACTGATTCGAACTTTTTGCAAATGATCTAGACTACTGGAAGTTCTTTAATCTTGTTCCATCAAGTGGTCCGAACCTTTTTCAACTTGTCCAGACATGTTGAGGTTTCCTGTAACAAAGATAAAACATAACTTCGCATAGGTCTGAATCATTCTTAATTGATCTAAACCACTATGCATGTGAACCTCATAAACAACAAAATACATTACACATTCATTTTACTAATTAAGTGTAACTTATTTCAATTAAGTGGGTAATTCTACAATTTATTTCCTCATCAAAATTCACATTAAACCCATCGGTTTAACAAAACACAATTAGTGATGCATTAAGGTTTGGTTTGGTATAGCCGCTCTAATGCTTAAGTTAGTTGGCATATTGATGAAGAGATAGATAATATAGATATATGCAAGTATCCATATGACATTACCATTCTAATGATGCTGGAGGAGATGTTTATAGTGGATTAATCCACAACAATTATGCACGTCGTAGGATCATGGAATAATGAGTAGTTAATGACAGTTATTGAGGACATGGTTGAGCCCACTAATCTACATTTAGCCATGTCGATCCTGACTGATCGAGAGGGATGTGTTGAGTAGCCCTGCATTTGGTAGTTATAGTAGGCCGAGCTTAGGCCTAGAGGGAATTGATATTCTTATGAGATTATGGCCAATTAGATTCCTGAGTTGAGGAACTAGCATTCTTGTGAAACTTTAGGTTAGTTGCCCTCCAAGCTTAGGCGATCAAACTGATGACCTTGTTGACTTATAATTGGGTAGCTAAGGCTGGGAGATAGCAATGGTAGGAGTGCCTGCAACTGTTGTCAACAATGAGCAAAGGCTAATGCTATGTGATGGATTAAGTTTTGAGGAGGGAAGGAGGACTGAGGTGGAGGGATGTAGAAGTGATGGCTTCCTTTTGAGGAATTGTCCAAGAAACAAGATTCTATGGGATTTATTTTGTTTCTAAGTGGGCATCTCCTACTGATATTGGCTAATTTTCTACACCCCCATAGTAACAGTTATTGTTTTTATAGAAAGCTAGGGTGTAGATTAACTAGGTTATAGAGCATAATAAGAAGCTACAGTAGGATCTGAAAGAGGAGAAGACTATGGTCACCGATTATATCAAGATGGCTATTAAGGTATGTCTATCTCATGACCTTACTTGGTTTCTTCTTTATAAGCATGAAGACTATTGGGGGCGTTGGGCCTACCTTTATGACAACTACAATATATTACAGTAGAAACTGAAAGCCAAAGGTAATGTTATTCTCCACCAATAAAAAGGAGAAGCATGTTGCAGAGGAGTGAGATGCCACGTTGGAAAAGAAAATGGAGGCCTTAGAGAATTCCTTGAATTGAGAGGTGCTAGAAGGATAGGAAGAAAAAACCATTTGTGAAAGTTAAACCATGAGTTGTCCTAGAAGGTCCGCAAGATTACCGACCTTCTCGAGGATAGTGAGTATGAGCTACGAAGTGATAATGAGAATGCCCATGAGAAGGAGATGGGTCTACTATGTTAGATCCATGAGTTGTTGGTAAGTGCTAATAATGCTAAGATAGAAGTTGGGAGATTGACCAACAAGAACAAGACCTTGAAGGAGAAGGTATCCAAGTTAAATTTTAGGGAGATTATCCATTGGAAGGTAAGGCACATAATACTGGATGAGTACTTCAGTAGTAAGGATGAGTGAAGAAAGAGACCTTTGTAATGTAGGGGGGGTGTGTGCACTTTTATCCAGAATCTCTATAGAAATTGTTTTGTGTGATTAGATTGATTGAGAAGATTTGGTCGATTATTTTGAAGACTCAAAGGGAGAAGAAGGTCAGAGAAAGGACTAAACAGGAACAACTGCCGAGTGGGGTACTGGAGAGCCTAGTGATTTGTTTGACCCATATTAATAGGAATGAGGAAGTTAGCGTTAAGAGTGTTTTACCTAAGCCTAAGCCAGGTGCTCAAATTTTGGATGAATGTGAGGAGGTCATCATAGTTATGCTACTACCTCATGCATTTCCTGGTTTTCCTGAGGGTTGTGCTACAGACACTATGGTACTAGAAAAGGTAACCCCTACAGTTTGGGGTAATGGTGTAAACACCTTAATTTCTAGGGTAAATTTGGAATAAACCTTAATCCTAATCAAACTGAAATTTTAAAAGTCAAATATGATCAATATAATCTAGCATTTCAACTCCGACAATCTCATGCTCGAAATCTAAGAACAATAAAAATAAGTTAATGGTGGATTATAGTTTAGAATAATATAAGATAGCCTAAAAAGATCAGATTTGTCAAAATTCGATTCGTTTCGAACTCGAACAGGATTAATTCCCGAAAAATATGCCTCGGTGCACGAAATAGTAAAAATATTCCAATAACACCAACAGACTCATAATTATACAAGGATTTCAAAAAAATCAGTTTGGTAATTTTTCAGTAACTAAAAATATCAGTCATAGCCCGTTTAAGGGTATTTTCTTTACTATTGGTATTTTAATTGTCTAGTCTACCATTTATTGTACAATTTTTACTATTTATTACTATTCATCTATCTCTACCTTTTCTTATAACCTATTCTTATACTCTACCATACATATTCTTTACAATTTATCTTTTCCATACAAATTTATTCATATATTACACCTTACACATTACTACTTTTCATTAGAAAATACAAATTCAATCAAATCTCCCCCTCCCTCTCTTCTAGATCACATCGGCCCTCTCTCTCTCTCTATCATTCATCTATTTTCTTTTTATTTAATTTTATTACAACATTTTTCACTCCACAATTCTCTATAAATACCCCATTTTCCCCCACTTCTTTCACAATTCTTATTTTTCCTATCAAAACTCTACCAAATTCTCTCTCCAAATTTCTCTTCCAAACTCTATTTTCTCTTCACAAAATTACTACCCACATATTACTACAACCATCTTTCTTCTTCTTCAATAAATACATAAACCTTAGGTAAAATTTCTAATATTTATCCTTCATGTTATGTAACTTAACATGACCATAGTGTATGTTTCCTAAACCTATAAGGTTATGAAAGCAACAATATGTTCATGTTTTGTTTGTGTCATGCCTAAACTCCCATTATATTTTTATTATTATGTTGTTATATATTATTGCTCCAATCTAACTTTATATATATTATTATGTATATCTATATCTATATTTCTTAGAGCTTAAATTGTTCACTAACTTCTTACCAACATGCTCTTTGCTCTTATTATTATGATTTTTCTTTTCTTTCTCTTCTTTTCTTTTTGGGACTAGTCATTCTTAGTCCCGGGAAGCCTTGATGAAGCTAAGACTCCCAATACTTGATTGGGAAGCCTTGATGAAGTTAAGGCTCCCAATACTTGACCATATTATTATGCTTATTTGCTTACTATATTTCTTTCTATCTTATTACGCATTATTTTTACATTTTTCATTGCTACATTATCATATTCACGCAAGATTGGGATGTTGTTGTCTTAATAAAAATAAAAATGGGTTCTTCCTTCAATAAAGAAAAGTAAACTAAATTTCTTATCACTTAACGAAAGATTTTTCAATAAAAGACCTAAGTGTTTTTTTAATAAATTCTTTTCAAAATTTTAGACAAGCTAATCGTAAATTTTAAAATACTAGTAATGAAAAATTCTTCAAGAATTTAACTAGCGTAGATACACACACTTTTCAATATTTTAATATGAAAGCTTTAATTTATAACTTAAAACTAATGACTCTTTGTTATACAAATCTCTCATAAAAACTTATTTATAAGAAATTTTTACCATCTTTATAACAAATATTAAGAACTACATAAGTTTTTAAAGCTAAGAAAAAAAATTAACTTACTAGATTATAAGCCCACTTACATAAATAAAAATTTGTCAAAGAAAGAAAGTTTTAAAAATGATAAATTTAATCACCAAGAAGTAGAAGAATATAATCATAAAGAGGAAATATACATGTAACATAACTTAAAACATTAGAAGTCATCAACCACTTAAGAAAAATTTTGGAAACTTAATTTTCAACCATCAGAAATAAAAATTGGTAGGTATCTCAAGAAACCAAGTTTTTGAAAAATTAAATTTATCTTTCAAAAGTTAGGAAATAAAATAATAGGAAAACATTCACTTATAACAACCTAATAATTTTTCAGTTTTCCTTCCTGCAATTTGAAAAGGAAGTTTTTCAAAGTTTTCATCTTTTAACTCTTAAAGACAAATTGTTTTGTGAAAAATTAATGTTGAGACAACACTACAAAAATCATGCATATAATATGAGTATATATATATATATATTCAAAGGATTTTTCAACTATACAAATATCCATGTATTTGTTTAAAGTTTTTTGGATGAAAGAAAGTTGGAAAAATTAAGTTTTAAAAGCTGGGAATTTCGTCACTATTCTGTCCCCTTGTTTGGGACCAAAATGACCCATTTTGATAAAAATAACTTTAGAAATGGATAGATGTTTTCGAGTAGATAGAAAATGACATATAATATGCGAAATTACAAGTTAAAGTGAGCAAGTTATGGTCATTTTAAGCTGGAATTTCCTTCAACCCGAATTTTAACACAAATACTAGAATGGAGCTAGAAAGTTCAAGTAGAACTTTTGTGAAATACTCATTCTGGGTATTTCTTTTGTTTAGGTAATGAAGCTTAGGAGGATTCGTATTCAGAGGACTATTACGAGTAAAGAATTTTAGCAAGGATGGCCGAATGAGTTTGTCTTCTACTTTTACGTACTTATTTGTGCTTATAGCTAGAGGCACTAGAAGTAGGAAAAAGATGAAAACAGAATATGCATGATAATATTGATTGAAAGTATACTAAGCATATCGAGACATGAATTGTTGTTAATTAAAATGTGTTTTATTATCATAATGGAGTGTTTGCAATTTCTATGATCACCGTTGAATTACCTCAATCACATATTAAGCGTTATATTAATTGATTCATGCATATCACGTATTAAGTCTCATTTCATTAGCTACAATGAACGATGGGACAAGAGTATAGTAATGGGGTTCGCAGGAACCCGTAAGTTTGCAAAGATGGGCGAAGAGGAGCCCGAAAGAACTATTTTATGATAGAGCAAGTAGGAGCCTGAAATAAACTACATCATCAGATTTCGAAGATAGGCTTTCAAGAGTTTGAAACACCTAACCCCGAATAGAGGGGTAAATCCATTCAAACATATGATTCTGGTAGATCATATGTATTGCTTGCTCACATTCTTGATGCATTTAATATGCTTGTTTAATAACTTATTTGAATTTATCGATACATGTACGCTAATCCAAGAATATTCTCACTAAACTAGTTGAGCTTACATCCCGTAGACTTTTGTTGACATAAGACCGATATCTCTTTAGATTGAGTACTCCATATATCCGAGTGGAATTATGTTTTGGGGGAAATCCTTTGAAGATCTTGGAATAGATTTCCTTTAAAATCTTTTGGTTCTAGTATTGTGTTTTTTTTTTTTTTTTTTTTTGTGAAAGACTAAGTTGATATGTTGATCTTTAGAGATTTATCATGGGAATGCTCTTAAGATTTTGTAAAGATCATGTTCTTATTATTTTGAAGCTAAATGCTTATCTAGATTCTTTTATGCTATATTTACTATCTCAAACTACACATCCCACTGGTGTCTCCTATTGTTGTGATAGATGCCTTATATATGATGTTGAAGCTTTCGTATGACTTCAGGAAGTCATTCCTAAGCTTTAATATTGTATGTGACAGATTGTTACGTCTAGGGTACCCTTTGGGGCATGGCAAATGGAATTGCTAGCAAGACTAGGGCCTTTGATGGGGTGTCATGATCTTCCCCTATCTTCTTCTGAGCCAACTTAAGCTGAGCAAAAGAAGGTCCCCAGTCTCGTATAAGAGTTGACTCATCATACTATGGTCAACTAAGGAGTATTGTAATAGCAGTTCTGATGTTTCTTTTGTCTTTTCCTTTCACATGGACTGTAGAGTTAATTTTTGTTGTAAGATCATTAATGCTTGGCTTTGTTGCCAGATCTGCTTGCACTTCTCATTTAGTTTGCTGACTATCTATAAAATATATAATAGACTTTTATTGAATGAAGTTCTTCATATTTTCCTTCTTTTCTTGTGTTTTATTTTGGTCATCTAGCTTTCCAAGCTTTTTACTTGTGTATTGTTATGGACTTAGCAAATTTTTTATTGTCTGATGATGTGGCCATGACATTAAAGTCAGTTTGATGTCTTAGATGATCGAATGCCATTGTTTGGTTGTTAGATTGTTTGTCCGAGTGATGTAGTTTGGGTACTAAGATGACTTTGGTTTTAACTTAGCGTGATCGATTCATACAAATAGATGAAGTGACAATTTTACATCTTGAGATTCTTACCCTACATATGTTATGTCCCCAAGATTTTGTGCCATGTAATTTTGGTAGGTCCGAGATTTGTGCTACGATAGTTATTCATTGTGATGCCCTTCAAATATAAGTCGTGAAACTTTAATAATAGAGATGCCTTTTAGTATAATGGCTTAGAGTTCATCGGAACTCTAAAGTTAAGCCTGTTCCACGCAGAGTAATCCTAGGATAGATGACCCCCTAGGAAGCACTGACACCAAAAGGATAAAATTGTACAGCGTGTGGCCGAAGCAGACAACAACTTGATGGGTAAAGTTCTAAAGCCTTACAGGTGGTATCAAAGCAATTCACTAGTCGGAAGTAGAGGAGTGTCCTCTATGCCTAGTGTAGTTCTAGACTTATGTAACAAAATTGACGAGGATGTCAGTTCTATAAGTAAGTGAGTATGTAATATACCTTAAATATAGATGGTAAAACTCTAATCATAGAGATGCCTTTTGGTATAATAGCTTGTAGTTCGTTGAAAATCTAAAGTCAAGTATACTCTGTGCAGAGTAATTTTAAGATGGGTGACTTATTGGGAAGCACTGGCACCAAAAAAACAAAACCGTGTGGCGTATGTTCAAAGAGGACAATATCTTAGTGGGTAGAGTTCCGGGGCATCGCATCCACTTTCCAAAGTCGGATATCTTTGACAATCGTTAGATGTGTTTAGTTTTTCATCTAAGGGCTAAGGATTTGTAATGGATAAGCTTTCGAAGATTGGTAGAATTTAAATAGACGTCAACATTGTTAGACTTGCATCTATAAATAAGGCCCTCAAGAAAGTAGCCTTGGGTTAAATATAATCATTTATATTATGGCTTATGTCCTAGTGATAATCAGAATACTTACTCTAGATCTTTCAAATATTCCTGTTTTGAGAGGAACCAGATATAAGAAACGTATTAGGGCTTACTTGTAAGCTCACAAGTACTTGCGGAATGGGATAACTAAAAATAGAGCCTAAATTATTTCAAGGATTAGGGTCTTGGTGTGTCTTGAAGGAGGGGTGGATGGGGGTGTAGCTAATTAGGAAAGAAAGGAATCATATTTTTAAGGAAAAACATGGAAAATGAAGAACCTCCTCAAGGGGTAAGTTTCCCACAAATGGCGCTAAATGCAATTAATTTGAATTTGGTAGAGGCAACTGTATCGTTAGATGGGACTTTGTGTAATGGGTCTATAAGACAAAATACGGTTAGTGGTGTGTCGAGGATTGAACCGACGTGATCGCTCTGATACTAAACTTATTTTGCATATTAATCATGAGATAGACAATATAGATGTATATATGTGTCCAAACAACATTACCATTCTAATGTTGTTGGATAAGATATTTATAGTAGATTAATCCATAGCGGTTACGTAGGATCATGGCATAATGGGTGGTTGGCGACATTTATCGAGGATGATGGTTGAGTCTATTAATCCATGTTTGGTTGTACTGACCCTAAGTTATTAGGAGAGAAGTGCCAAATAGCTTTAGATCGGTGTTCGTCTAATCATAACATTTAGTGATCGGTTTCTTGAGCCAAGGGAATCTACATTTCTATGAGATAGTAGGCTAGTTAGAGTGCGGCTTAAGCTTGGATGAGTAATGGGTTAGACTACACTTGGGTAGTCCGCGATCCATATAATCATATTTTTATGAGGACTAGCATTCAAATAGAAGGAAAAAAATTGTGGGAAAAAAAAGTTAGAGAACTTAGTAGAAAAATAATAAAGTTTAAAGACTAAGAACATGCTTTTTCATCTATTCTTGCACATATTATTGCTTAATTACTAAGGACAAACTTTATTTGTTTGGGTAAAAAACATTATAAAAAATTAGATTATATATGTATTTTATTTGCATTTAATTTATATCTTGTCTTTATAATCTATTTATGAATAAAACTATATGTTTTCATTTGTATATGTTTTGTTGACATAGAGTTTGTTTGAAAATGTTTGCGTATTATCTGTTCCTAGATGAACCAAAAGAGCATTAAGGACAGAATAAACTTTTTAGTACATAATTTTCTTTTAAATTCTTTTGTAGACAAATTTTAAAATTTTATTCCACACAAACATCTCTCTGCGGGCAGATGAATTATATGTTTCAAATGTTTTAAAAATATATTATAATTTACCTATACTGTGAGATGAAATTGAATTATGGATTTTTTTTTTTTTTACTTTAATAATTTCTAAGCTATTGTAGCGATCTAATATTTATAACACGTGTTAGTTGAGACACAATGATTTATTTTCGATATGGTCAGAGATTTTTTTTGGGAAGGAGGGAAATATTTCAGACTGAGAGGAGACAAATTCTCATTTTGCCCTTTGATCTCCCCCGTTCTTTTCCGAAACCCCGTCTGTCTGAGAAGTAAACAGAGTAGCTGGTAATAAGGTTCACCTTGACATACAAACACACTATCTCTCAAAAGGAAGGGGAGGAGCGCGCAAGCAGTCTCATGGCAACTGTTGTACAAGTGGAGATGATGCAGTGGCAGTGGGAAAACCATTGCACACAACGATGCATGTTCCGCAACATATTGGTGAAGCAAGTAGATGGTCTTTCATAATACATATGTCCAAGGCTTCCAGAACCACGGTTTCTCATCCACCAAAAGATGCTTGACCTCAAAGCACTTTGGAGCCAATCGACGACAACAAATTTTGTGGTAACTTGGTGAATGCTACGTCCAATCACTTTCCTTCTTAATTTAGGATTTGGATGGATTAAGATCGTAATTTCAGTTGATTATAAAGGCCAACTTTGCCACTGTCGGTGAATAATGCCAATATAAAGTGATGTTGTAATATCATTTTTGGGAAATAAATAAATAAAATACATATATATAATATTGAAAGGAGCAATTTCTGTATCTACATTACTCGTTAGAAAACTTACTTGTGGGAAATTAAGTGCCCGTCTAATCTATACCATACAGGGATACAGCTATTGAATGATCAGAGTGGATTCATACATGTTACCGCAGTTGTCTTATGTCACATTTTGTACACACGGACTGTTCGAAATGGAATAGAACAAAATGACCAATCCATTTCTGTGTTTGGATCGTTGATTCTATTCCATTATTGTGTTTGGTTGTGTCATATCTAGAATGACATGCAATGGAATGACCGTACAGTAGAATATGACAAAAGTACCCTATGTGCATATGCATATATTTTATTATATGTGTATATTTTTTGTTTTATATATATATATATCTTCTATGACAAATACATTATCTATATATGTACACACATAGATTTTTCTAAATACATCTCTATCTAACATTTAATAATTGCTCAATCTTCATTTTTTTTTTCCTGTCTTATTGTGTGTGTGCACGAGAGAGAGAGAGACAAACATATTATGTGATGTGTGTAAACTAAAATATTTGAAGAAATACCAAAAGGGTCGGCACGGAAGCCATAGTAGGCTTAAGGATTGTAATGTGGGCATGAGGTTAATTCTTAAAATAGTATCTCTTCTTATAATCAAACCTTTCTTATGAATTCATCCTTGTCATAAGATCCTTTTCCATGACAGCAAGATCCTTTGATTTTGGTCCTAGAGCTAGTTTACCTTTATGCCGTAAGTTTCAATTAGAATTATTACTAAGTCTTTAATTACTCTACAAGCTTAGTGTATATGTTTATATGTGTATGTGCTTAATTTGTATCTAGTAATTAATATAACATATTGGTTACTAAGTAAAAAATCTAATCCTATTACACATTTGATCTTAGAATTTCCAAAATCTATAGTTGTATCATTCCACTATGTATCGGTATGCTCCATTCTTTTTTTGTAAAAAAGCCTACCTTGTGTTTCTTTGTGCACCTGCATTCTTTTGTTTTATTTCCATGTATATTTGTGCTAAAACTACATATATTTATTGCTTCTACTTCTCCTTTGGGTGCAGTTGTCTCATCTATCATGTTTGTTGTGCTTTCTGTGTCTATTAAAGTATCCAATTCTATTGTTTGTGTTTTAAAGTATAACCTAATTCTATGTAGATTCCTATGAATCTTGTAACATGTTTTTCTGCCGAATTTTCTAGATTTGTTGGACTAGCCATTTTCTATCTATCTATTTTTTCTATTATGGTATTTGATACTCCTATATAACTTGTTGAGGTATCATCATGTTCCTGTATTACTATTCCTCTTGGTCTTTCCTATTCCTGTTTTTGTATGAAATTTCCTTTTTTCTAGACTTGAGAGTCTTTTTTCACATGTAATTCTTCTTCTAAACTGTTAACCTTGATTATGGATTTGTAAATACATGTTGGCACATTCCTCAACTCATGACTAAACCACTAGGGGGACAATTACATGAAGTGTTAGAAGCCCTTAGAGAAATAGAATGGGGATATGAAGAACATGATCTTCTTGTAAAATACCACATAAAAGTTAGGACCATAGCCCAAAAATGGTTAAAATATATTCTGGTGACCGTAAACCTTGACTATTGCTATTTTCTTCCTTCCTATAACCTTTGCTTTTAAGTGACTGAATTCTAATTTAATATTTAATAGTTTTTGGTGAAGTCTTACTAATAAAGCTATTATAGTATTATTCTGTCTAACTAATGCTTTAATATTATCATTGGTTGCTTCAAATCCTCTACAAAATCCTCTATTTGGTTATGCTATTCCTTTTGTTTCTTATAAGGCATATGCATAATCTCTATCTGTTTTTTTTTTTTAAATCTTTTCTACCATTCTATTTGTCTTTCTTCCTAATTCAGCTAATTGTTTAGCTTCTCTTTTTGTTTCTTTTATCACTAATTGTTGAACAACCTTAACCTCCTCCTTTAGAGTTTGTCTAATGGTTTTATATGTTCTAGTTGTCTTAATTTCCTATCTATATATGCTTGTGCTTGTTTTATATAACCAACCTTTTTTGTTAGTTCCTTTATTTGTTTATCTTTTCTTAACATCTACTCTCCTAGATGACTATGAGCTTTATATAAATTACTGAAATCTTTATGGATAGATTTACTAAAAGACAATAACAAATCCACAATACTATATAACTGTTTATGATCTAGATGCAGTTGATGAGATGATTGTTTAAAATAACATATATGTGAAAAATTGTTATCTCCTACTTGCAACCTACTATTTTTCTTTATTTCTAAGTTCAACCATTCAAACCTTTTGTCATTCCTTATCATAGCTTTTGTTTAAAAGGTTCTCCTAATGGAATCTAACTCTAACTGTTTTCCTAAACCATTCATGTTTTCCTTATCACTTAAATCAACTAAATATTTCTGGAAACATTCTTTCATATATATATACATATATTAAATAAGTCTATCTCTTGCAAAGAACTAATGTGCATTAACCCACTCTTCTCCTTTTTTCTTGATTGGCTAATTTAGAGCACCAAGATTACTTTCTATTTCTAATTCTAAGATCTTAATGTATTCTTTAACCTCTTCTATATCTAATAATATCTAGATCTTCTATTGCTTCCAGATATCTAAAGAAATTACTATTATAATTTCTATTCATATTAAATAGATTATGCAACCCTTTGAAGTAATTTAAGTCTATTGCTGTAGTATAGACATTGTAATGAACATGTTTTGGACAGTAATACTTGTTACAGTAATTGTTTACCTCAACCTGTGAGTCTTTTCCTATGCAAGAATAGCATGGTGGGTTAGGGTATTCATTTGTCCTTACCTGTGTTCCATTATTGACTCCATCAAAATACACATGTTCTTTTTGTATTGCATTTTGAAAGAGTATAAATGATTCCAAGAATTTTTCTCTTGCATGCCCTTTGATTAACCACCTTGCTTGAAATGGTAACCTGGAAATGAATTTACATCTCCTGAAAAATATGAATGCTTTAGTAGCTTCATATTCTTCTTGAGATGTTCTTCCATGCCTTTGCCTTGAAGAGGAAAAGCTTTTTCGAAAGATTTGTTGTGTTTCTTTATACTTTTAAAGTTTCTTTCTTCTTGGGACTCGAGTTTTCAAAAATTTTTAGAGAAGATATCCTGTTTTACTGTTTTGCTTTTTTCTTATATTCTAAGATTGGATCATCATTTTGTTTTTCTAGTGGATTCTTATCCCAGCAAAAATTATCCCGAGTTGGGTCAATATAAAAATTCTGTTTTCCTAACACATTTTGAACCCAGTCTATTGCTGTTTCAAGGTTATTAAATCCTCTCCATATTAGGTTAGGATAATTATTGACTTGTTGTTGAACATCATACCAGTAGTAATAAACTCTTGGCTTGTATCCTTTCGCTACTCCATACATTTGAAATCGCTTTCAATGAACTTGATTTTCAGCATAATCTTCCAATGTTCCTTCTTATGTGACCTTTCCTTGTGTCTTTATTTTGTGTAGATATCTAGCCAAGGCACAACAAATTATGTACTTAAATCTATCTTGGCTAGCTAATGACCTGACTCCATCAATTAAAGCTTGATGTGTTTTATTTTTACCGAGAAGGGTGGTGGAATTTGGAATTTCTTAGGAGAATTTGTTGGTAATATAGTTAGTGTTATGTCTCTTGTGACTTAGGGTCTTTGGATTTCTGATAATCTGGATGATGATGATGAACTAGAGCTTAAAGAAGCCTTTTGTGTTCCTTGAGAAAAATATACATGCCTTCTTTAAAGCATTGTTTGTTTTCCTTTTGTGCTCTTGTGAAATTCTATCCCCCTGAAATCATCAATTAGATGTTTCAGTTAGGAGACGAGATAACTCGTCTGCAGTAGTGTTTTATTTTCCTTTTATATATTCAAATTCTATCTTATATCCTTTATTTATTATTACATTTTTCAATTTTAACCATCTTCTCTTACTCATTTTATTGCTACCTATTCTTGTGGAATTTTACTATTGCTTCACAATCTGTCCTAAGCAACATCTTATTTTTATTAATAAGGAATAATCTAAAGTTATTTAAATAATTTATTACTGCCATTATTTCTCTGTCTATACTAGGTAGAGGGAGTTGATTTCTTCCACATTTATTGTTCCATGCCAGACCCATATTTGACGCTACACTCAACAAATTGTAGCAACGTTCTGTTCAAGGTCCTAGCATGGAATGTACATGGTGCTGGATTGACAAAGAGGAAGTAGATGATTTTAGAGATGATTGCAACCAACAACCTTGATATCCTCATCCTCATAGAAACGAGGATAAACAGATTCAAGGCTGAAAATCTGAAATGGAATCTTCACTTTGTGGAGATGGTTTGCGTTGAAGGAAATGGCTTCAGTGGGGGATGGGGGGATGATGTTGTTATGGAATCCTGATTTTTTTCGGCTGGAAGAGATAGCTATGAAGGCACAAGTTATCCATGTGGAGGTTGAGGTAATGGACTCTACTCTTTCTTGGCTTCTGTCTGCAGTTTATGCTAGTCCTAATTTAAGGAAAAGAAAAGAACTCTGGGGTAACTCTGGGGTAATCTTTGTTCTTGGTCAGAACATGTTAATAGTCCTTGGCTAATGATTGGTAAGTTCAACGATGTTCTAACAAATGATGAAAAATAGGGTGGCTGTCGGGTAAACCCCAATAGGGCCCACCGTTACCAGGAATGTATGGACATATGTGGTATGTCTCATCTTGGTTTTATTGGACCACGTTTTACTTGGTCCAATAGAAGCAAGGAGCTGAACGGGCTTATCCAATATAGACTCGATAGGGCCTAGGCTAATGGAAATTGGGCATCCTTGTTTCAAGAATCAAAGCTCCTCCAATTAGCTTCCCTTGGCCTGAATCACTCCCTATCATGTTAACAACATCATCCCACACCCCCCTGGCCAAAACAACCAAACCAACCAAACCAATTAGAGGGGGAAAAAGAACAAAAGACCCTTCTAGTTTCAACCAATGTGGTTACAACACCCAAATCTCAAGCCTTTCGTTCAGGACATGGGGCCCTTTACTGTTGCCCTTAAGAAATATAATAAAGAAATTGTTGGGATTATTCCAAAAAGAAAAAAGTAAAAGCTTCCATCCAAAGGAACCCTTCCCAAGCTCTCTTAGATAGGGAAAAGTTCCTGGAGGCTGAAATGGAAGGTGTTCTGAATTTAGAAGAAAAGCCTTGGGCAGCAAAAGCTAGAGCAAAATGGCTAGTAGATGGGGAAAGAAATACGAGTTTCTTTCATAAGGTGACCATTGCAAGACACTCAAAGACAAGAATTCTTGGCTTGTACAATGAGGTGGGAGAATGGGTAGCCAATGAAGATAGTTTAAAAAATCATGTTAAAGAATTCTTTCAAAAGTTGTACACTTTGGAAAAATTACTGAATAAGGATAATCTGATCACCTGGGAGAACAGTGTCCGTTGCCTCTCTCCTGATCAGTATACTAGTCTTGACCGTCCTCTCTCCAATGAGGAGATTAGGAAAGCTCTCTCCTATATAGGAAGTAACAAAGCACCAGGAGTTGATGGCTCTCATGCCCTGTTCTTTAAGGAATGTTGGGATGTTGTTGGCCCGTCGGTTTTTGCGAGAGTAAAGGAATGTTTTTGTAAGGATTGTATACCGGAGGAGCTAAACAAGACCCTTTTGTTCTAATATTGAAGACTGAAGAAGCAAATAAATTAAAAGATTTCAGGTTGATTAGTTTATGCTTCATAATATACAAAATAGTGACAAAAATCCTGGTTGATAGACTCAGACCGCTCTTGAATGATCTGATTAGCCCTAAACAAGCGAGCTTCATCCAGGATGCTCAGCTGCTGATAGCTTAGTCGTTTTCCAAGAGGCTCTATATACCATGAAATCGAAGAAGTGAGAGAAAAGATGGTCAATGCTTAAGCTAGATCTGGAGAAAGCATATAACCAAATGGAATAAGACTTTGTTCGCAGCTCTCCAAAAATCCTGAATTTCCCTGAAAAATGGACGAATGTCTTATGTAGCTGTCTAGCGTTGGTGAGCTATGATATCCTTTTAAATGGTGCAACCCTGGATGAATTCGAGTCAAGCAGGGGACTTAGACAAGGGGATCTAATCTCCCCATATCTATTTATTCTCTGTATGGAAATTCTTAGTAGAGCAATCCATTTTTGTAGAGCTAAGGGATGGTGGAAGCCGTTAAAATTGCGAGGACCAGGGCTGGAGCTAACACACCTTCTTCTCGTGGATGATATACTATTAATGGGGGAATCAATGGAAGAGAATGCAAGAGCTATGAAAAATGTAATGGACCTCTTTGAAAATCTCTCAGGCCAAAGGATTAACAAGTGCAAGTCTGCCATTATCTCCTCTTTGGAACACCCCATCTGAAGAGAGAAGGAAATTTGCAGGTCTTTTAGATATATGCATGAATAATAACTTGGGGAAATACCTCGGGCTACCGGTAAAGGAATGTGGTTCCCTAAAAGCAAGTGACTTGGAATTTATTATACAAAACAATAAAAGATAGCAGGATGGAAGGCCAGATTCTTAAGTATGGAAGGTAGGTGATTGGTTACACCAACTGAGATTAGAGTATAGTTAATTATTATGCCCAGCTTCTACCAATCCCAAAGAAGATGACAAATGAAATTGAAAAATCTGTAGGAACTTTTATGGGGCTCAAGTCAAGAGAAGCGACTGATTTTCTGGGTTGAATGGAACAAAAGACTTGCACACCAGGAATAAAGCTGGCCATGAAAGTAAAAGTAGGCAATTTCAGGTAGGGCTCGCTCTTGAGGAAAAAGATTAAAAAAAAAAGATAGGCATGGGAACCAAAGGAAGACTGACTCTTCTCTTGTTAAAGCTTGTCGAAGGCAACTGATTTTCTGGACCCAGAAGCTGTTATATTGTCAAAAAATGGTAATGTTGTCCTGTTCTTGCAAGATAAGTATAATAGAAATGGCCGACTCCAAAACTAGTTTAAGCATTTAAGCAGAGGAGCGAGTGATATCACCCTGTGATATGCCTGGTCTGATATTGGTGTATGGAATGAGGACACCATCTAATATCCAATTGATGAAGCTATTGCTAACATCCTGGGAAATGCGGTGCTGGACGAAAGCAGTTGGGACTTGGCTGTACATGGTTGGACGTTTGGGAGGGGAGGAGTGTTGAGGTGAAGGATAGTTACAGCCACTTAATGTACAATCAGGAAAATGGCAGTAAAAGTTGGGAATGGTTCTGGAAAGCTTACTGCTACCCGAAAATTCAAATTTTCTTATGGAGAATTCTACACAACACCCTACCCACAAGGGATAATTCATTAAAGAGACAAATGAACCTAAACCCTCTATGTCATTGTACTGAGGAAAACGAGACTAATTCCCATATCTTTCGTGATTCTAGAATCATGTGAGCTTGGTGGAACGTTTTCAATCCCTCGCCTGTCTTCTAGGATTCCTTCCAGCTCAAGTGGTTGAGTTGGATCGAATTCAATGCCTCGCCTAAGAAACATATGAATAGATGAAAGACTATATCGTGGCCTTGTCTATTTATCTTTTTCGTGGCCTTGTCTATTTATCTTTTTCATCTGGGGTATCTAGCTGGAGAGGAATAGAAGAATAGTTGAAAACCAGACTATTGATTGGCATGGTATAGCCAGATTAAAAGTATGCAAATGGTGGGCTTTCCATAGGAAAAGGAAGTTTTCAAAAAAGAACAACCATGGCATCACATGGAAGAAACTACCTGCAGGGTGGTGCAAGTTCAACTGTGATGCCAGAGTACGGCAGGACAAGAAACAATCGGCTATAGGGGGAGTTTGTGTGAACAACAATGAGGACATTATCAGTGGATTCTGCGCATACATTGCTTGGTCCTCCCCCCTAAGGCCGAAATCATCTCCATTATAGAAGCTAGCAGGAAAAGCATTGAAAAGAACATCCCCAGAATCCTCTTTGAATCAGATTCTTGCTTGCTGTCAACTTAATTAATTCTGCTTCGATATCTCCATCAACACCCTTCCATCTTTTGCTAACTTTGTGCAGGGATAATCTGAAGGGTCTGGTTGAGTATCAATTTTGCTATATTCCCAGGGAGTCTAATATATCCACTAAAAATTCTTTTTGCAATTATTAACAGTCAACAGATTCCTCCAATTTAAATTCTTTACCCATACTTAATATCAATTATTTCTTACCGTCGAAATCTCTACGTATACCTTAAAACTAACCGGATTTTGTTTTTGTCCACTGATTAAATGTATGTAATTAATGCCATTCATACATCACTAAACATTGTCTACCTTCATTTTCAAATCTGTGCGAATACTTTACTAATATTATTGAACGTCTAGAATTAACCAAAGTTTGCTTTTGTCCACAACAGTAATTAAATATATATAATTATTCAATTCATACATAAATAAACATTATCGTACCATCTCTTTGAAATCTCTACAAATACGTTTTGCGAATATTTTTTTTTTCCTCTCTTTGTCCTAGCCCAAGTTCTTGATGCTTGTGTTTTACTTTCTTGATCTGATCTTCTCGTGTTTTATTTATTTTTATCCGACCAAGGATCATCAAATAGATAAAGAAAAATATGTAGACATAGATATATAAAGTTATCTTATTGTAGATGATCATTTTGATAATTGGGTTTTTTGGCCTAATTTAATGCCATGGACCGGTTTTCTGAGCTAGTAAAATGGCTTAGAAGACTGAGTCTAATAAGAAATGTCATATGGAGATTTAGCTTAGAAAGTTAAGAACAGCGGTTATTAGATCGGTTCATTCTACTTTGGTCTAATTCGTTTTCTCATGTGCAAAAAGTAGACTCAAAAAATATCTTTTTAGATTAATTTGGGCTTTATTTGACTAATATAAGCCTTAAGCCCTTTTATATTGAAAATAGGCTATTTTAAATCAATATAGGGCTTTTTTTTAAAAAAAAAATGTTATAACAATCCTTAAGTTCTTTTCAAACCCATTTGCAAGTCTAGCTCATTACCAAAGAAAAGAAGGTTTTAATCAATGTCATTGGACTCTTAAAAATGATCCAAATGCTAGCATAAGTTTCCAACATCTATAAATATGAGACTGTTCTTCTCATTTAGGTTAGATTTTGTGTATTGCTAAGATCGAAAGCAACGCGGAAACTATACTGAAATAACTCCAGAAAGAATTAAATTAACTACTTTATAAAGAACGAGTCAAGAATAATCGAATCTATTTGATTTGGTCTTCTATCACATTTGTGCACTTGAGAAATAGGGTTTGCATGTTCGTTTTCTTACACCTTTATTTGCGATATCTGTATACATATTATTAGCTCAAGACTTCTCTTAGGTCGACATCATGTATATCACACGTGATCGGCAAACTGTAGCAACTCTATCATGCACTTATAAATTAAATTAGTTAATATGGATATATATGTTATTATATATCAATGAAGCTGGAATGGAATCGCGATCTTCCCTTTTTAAAGGAGGAATGCAATTCCATCTTAAAGTTGGAATTAACGATTCCAGGTTTTTAAATTGAATCCAAACGTGGAATGGGAATGAGATCCAAAATTGCAACTCTATTTCGATTCTACTTCTGTATACCAAACGTAACATTAGAAAAAATTATTATATTATTTGCTTCAATGAATTTTCAACATGGCATGACATCTTTTGCAACTTAATAGTCAATTATTGAAACTTCATAAAAGACATAAGAATAAAAATTCTGCTAGTACTTTATTAGCATTCATACACTTGTAATACTTGTGAAAAAAATTTAAATTGCACATTATAAAATTTGGAAGATGATGCAATTATTGAATAAGTTCATACAAGTATCCATTGGTTTGTGAAGGAAAAAAAGTCTGAAAATATGATAAAGAAATTGGAGAAACAAAACAAATAAAATATAATGAAAACTACGCAAATATTTAACAATTTAAGAAAGCAAAAATAAATATTTTTATATTTGTTTAGAAAGGAGAGACAGATAACAGGGAGTAGTTATTAAAATATTAACTGTCTTATAATAATAAAGATAAAAGGAGTTTTTTGTCATTTAATTAGTTTTTTATTCCAAATTGAAGAAATTAAGGACGATTTTTATTTAAATTGTGTGCACAGAGAGGAGGTGGGGCAGAAAGATATGAGAAAATTTTATGTTCCCTTATATTTTTGTTTGACCGGTCTCATAAAGTTTTGAACAATTTAGATTCCCATGATCCCATCCAACTGTTACTTAAAGTTCTTACTGGATCATAAAAGTTTTAGGGAGATAAAGAGATTAGTTGCTAAAGCAATAACTATCTTATTCACATAGTAATTACCATGGTAACAGTGAAATAATAGTAAATAAGGAGATTTTGGTCATCTAATTAATATTGTATTTTTGAAGTATAAATTAAAGAAGTTTTGATTATATACACACATGCAGACACTAAATTAAGATGTTGATGATAGTAATTGTGGAAATTTTGATAATTTGGGTGCTCTAAACTGTAGTGACCGGCAATCCTTTTACTGTTATATCTCTGTATATTTTAGCTACACATATCACTTTGTTATACAATATGGCTTACACAATCAGAAAACACAGATCCTCAATATCTGCGAGCGCATGTGCTGCAAAATGAAGGAACTCACGAAAGCGCTGTGTCTCTATTGGGATTGAATTTTGGTTCATCACCTGTTTTAGCACCTTTATATTAGATGGAAATGGAAATTGGTCAAAAAACTTGTCCCTTGGATCTTTACTGCTATCCCGAAGGATGTCCCGGTTTCTATTTTCTTATCAGTTTTACTGAGAAAAGAGCTGCAGCTGCTCCAAGTGCTTGATCACATGCCATTCACGACGTCAAAAGTAATTGACAAAAACAAGGTTCTAGCAATGATATGTTTGACCTTATTCCTATAGAATCTGAATTTTCCTTCAACGCCTAGTTAACAAAGTTTATGTTATTTTGTTTAGCTCCATCCAGATAGGAAGCGTGCTGGATGATATTGACAAAAGTATCGATATCAATAAATTACATCTTCAACTAGGCTTTCTCTTCGCAATGGCAGCCATGTTCTTTATAATTGGTACAAATCCTTCATATCCTTATGTCAAAGTTACTCTTGTTTCACATTTGATTCACTAGAATGGAATAAGACGGGAATGGATTAGAGATTCCTTTGTTTTATGATTAAGAGTATTTTTAGAAAAAAAAAAAAGATTTTTTTCATAAGGATAGTTATTCTTTTGGTGAAGCAAATGAATAGGGATTCCTTATCTATTGTATGTTATATGGAATAGACGTTCCATGTGGTAGAATTTTATACAAACCGAACAAGGGAGTGTTATTCTATGGTAATAAAAGTAGAATACCAATTTCGTTCCTATCAATCAAACACAATGCTATGTTTTTATATACTCTCCCTTAAAAGTAAAGCAGCTGTGTATTCCAATCCCATTTTTGATAGTTGTACATTTTCCCTCCAATATTAATTATTTACACTTATCAACGGAAAAAAAAAATTGTAATGATGGGATTGATAAAATTTCGTCAAGTGGAATGGGCTCCGTACGTTTTTAGAGACAATGCTTGTAACTGGGTGAATAAAATTATTTTATAGAGCCCTTAAGTGAATGCTGATTATGACATAACAAATTGAGTAGATTAGTATGGTTGCTTAATTGTATGAACTCTAGAATGAGAAATTTAGTATGAATTTCATCAACATTTTTGAAGTTTCATGTGCTTTCTTTGCTTAAAATTATTTTTAAAGAAACATGCTTCACTTCTTCCATAATTGTGTCATATGTAAGTCTGCCTTTAAGAAGACATGTCTCCTTGTTTAACAACTCAATATGTAGCTTGGTCTAATCCAATATGCATAGAGAAAATAGTTCAGTTGATGTAAGGTCAAATCGTGAGTCAAATCAAGGCTATGGATATCTTTCGCATTTTATGTTATAAATAATTGTAGGTCTTACCTACAAACGAGTTGTAACAAGTTTAACATATCTTGAAGGTATATGAATGTCACTTTGCACTCATTTCATCTTTCTACACTAAAAGAAAACAGTTTGGCCAAAAAAAAAAAAAAAACTAAAATTAAACAGGCATAGGATTTTCTTTACAAAAAATGCTTTTTTGCAGATGAAGAAACCGGCATAACAATAATCCCTAAATAAATGTGTCGGATAAGAACTAAGTTGTGCTATTAGTTCCATGATGCTCATTTTGCTTTTTTCAGTTGGCATGTTTTAATAACTCTAGAAAAGATATCTCTAATGTTCTTCTATATTCTTCTACTTTCATACGATCCTAGGTCATGGAGATCCTTTCCTTCACTTCTTTTCATGCCATTTTCATTGATGAGTAGAACTTGTAAAATCATTCTAATGTAATGAACGAGTGCAGCCATCTTACTCCGAGGCAGTAAAGAGTTAGGCATGTAATTTACAATCTCATTCTGTTAAGTGAAAATATAATCGACATGCCGAAAAAAAAAGTAAAAAATGTAAAGCCCCTAACGTATTTACGAGCTTTAGCCTTTAAATGAGATTATCGGAGGGCTAAATTCATCGCCTTTAATATCTATAATGGCATGCATAACAAATTCCGTATGTTGCTATTGTTTTGTTTTTCCCTATATACTATGTAACAATCACACCATAGATTTAGCAATAAAGATGCCATGAGCTTGTAAAGGTCGCTTCGAACAACCACCATTTTAATACAATGATGTATGTGATGACTGTGCACATTATATGAGATAGTTTTGTAGGTCAAGCAATCGGTCCCTTTATAACCCTTTCCCTCATTAAGGCTCTTTCGTGTTTCTTCTAAGCTGGAATTTGTCTAATGTATACTAAATTCATATTTAGGCTACTGTCCCAATCTCATATGTTAAAATGGACATGAACATAGTGCTTAAAAGAAAGGTCATACTTATAGCCATCTATCAAACCACAAAACTCATCCAAATGCTAGCGTGGTTGCATCATTGAATAGGTCATCTCATTTGATGAAAATATCTTAGGATTTACTACTGCGACACTTCTTGTTGCCAAATATGCAGGTTGCTTAGGTTGTACGTCAATAACTTTCTTGTCATTTCCAATCATGGCAACAACATCTGCTATGCAAGGCCTATCATCTGGATGTTCTTGAACACATAAAAGCCCCACGTGAACATATCTCAAAGCCGAGGACAAATTGTAAGATGATTTTAGGATTGGATCTATTAACTCAAGTGGTGTATTACTTGTCCACAGCTTCCATGCCTGAAAATTAGATGTCAGACCAAATACTTCAGTTTGCATGATGGCATAATAATCTACAAATGAAAAAACCACAGAGCTACTCACATATTCAATTAGATTGAGGCAATCTTCATAGCAAAAGCTACTATTCCTTTTGCCACTTAAAATTTCAAGGAGTAAAACTCCAAAGCTAAAGAATCTGTTTTTATAGAGAAATGACCTGCTAGAGCATATTCTGGGGGCATATATCCACTGCATGTAATTAATATAACATGGTATATAAGTAGATAACTTTAAGAAACTAAGAAAAGGTGTAAATGTGACCAATAAGGCTTGCCTATTTGTATTATGAAGCAGACTTACAAGGTCCGACTATGTGCTTTGTATTTGCTTGTAATTGATTCCCCCAAAGATTCTTGCCATGCCAAAATCTGAATTTTGGTTTCATATCTCCATCACAAAATGTTACTAGCTTTTAAATCTCTATGAACAATTCTTAGTCTAGAGTAGTGATGGAGATAAAGAAGCCCTTGCGCTATGCCATCAATTATACGCATACGTTTTCCCCAATCTAATATCTTCTGCTTGGTTTGACCTACAAATATACGATCAAAATGCAACTCATTGTAGATCAGCAATGGAACTCATGATAATTATAAATTATGTTGTATTTTACATGGCCACGAGCAAAAGAGTAATTACTAACCAAAGAGAAAGGAATCAAGGCTTTTATTTGGCATGTATTCATAGATCAATATCTTCTCATCTTGTTGAATGCAAATCCTAGGAGTCTGACAAGTTTGTATGTTGGAGTTTGGCGATCACATTTGCTTCATTGATCAATTCTTCAAATCCTTGATTTGAACTTTTTGATAGTCTCTTTACTGCTACTTCTTGACCATTGCACAATTTACCTGAAAAAAGGAAAAAATAAAAAATAAGTTATGCACATGTTTCAAACCTTCACAAAATGAGAGCATAAAAAAGTTATCGCTATAATTCTTTCATTAAGCCTCCTTCACGTATTAAACAAGAGCAAGAGGATCATAGAAAAGAGATTCCTCACCTTATATACTAGCCCAAAACCTCCTTCTCCAAGCTTATTTGATGAGGAAAAATTATCGGTTGCAAAAAGGACACTTGATAAACTGAATATTGGCAAATCAAGATCTCTGTTTCCTTCATTGGTGTGACTGTTGCTTTGTACTTGACTTGCGTGTCTCTTATTAGTTATCTCCAAATCAAACAGCAGCAAATTTTGTCCTGTATCCTTAGCCCCTACTTGAAGTTGGAGTGAGCATATAGTTTGGCAAATGGACTTCTATGTCAATTTTAAAATGATATGCGGATTGAAGATCCTGGAATAACTGAAAATGATTTGACATGGATATTTGTTACCTTGTTTAATCTTTCTTCTGTAGACACAATAAGAGACGGAGCCCAAAACAAGAATCAGCAAGGTAGTGGAAAGTGTTAGAGGGATCAACAGTGCCTTTTTGCTCCCTATCAGCCACATTTTCATAAATATTTGTTAGACCAACTACATGGCTATAATGTACAAATAAAGCCAATCGATAAGTTAATGAACTCAATTCAATAATTTAGTAAGTCTTCTCACCTTTCTTGGAAAGCTCATTTGAACTTAACCTAAGAAATAGTGTTTCACCAGTAGTCATATGATTTGGTTGTTCCATGTTCAGAAGCTCACCAAACCATACGTAGCATCCTGATTGGCTACTGTAAGCTGAGCAACTACAATTTGTTGCACATGTAAATCGACAATCTTCAGCACTTCCATTAGACAGAAATTGATAATTTTGGGGCCATTTAATGTTATAGAGAGCTGCAAATTCATCTTTTTCCTTGAGACATTGTGATCCATTTATTCTGACACAACCCCCAGAATGATCACCCAACCCCCAGTCTGCTATATACCTAGGTTGAAAACCATTCGGACAGCTACAAAGCGGGCTTTGATCGATGGAGCATATACCATTGGGTCCACAAATGGCATAGCTTTCACAAACTGCTTTCGGCCTCACCCATAAAGCTTGCCACCGAGCTCTTTTATCATTCCAAATGTGCTGGCGTAGTAGTCCACCATTGTCTAGAATCACTACAATAGGAGAGGAGTTGTCAAGTGTGAGGTATGTGGCATAATTGACCCCATTTGTTCTACTAACATTGAAAGTGATGTTTGACTTAGATTCCATATTCATCTCTAAGATATCTGAAGCCCCAATCGTCCACATTTTCCTGGTTTTATCATGCCAGAGGAGTAATTCACTCGATCCATTAAGGTTTATCCCCAGTGAAAAGAATCCTGAACCAGGATCGTCAAAGCCTTTCCAGGATTTGAGGATTGTTGGATATGTCTTACCAGATGTCATATCCAATCCAATCTTTGCATCAGGAAGCCACGTGTTTGTGGGATAATTGAAGCTCTCCCACATATTGGGTGCACTATGTGAACCAATTATTAGATTTCCATTATCAAGAAGTACTGCTTTAGTAGTAGTGGGATCGGCTGTAGTAGTGTTGGTACCCCAAATTATTAGACCGTTGACTTGGAGTTGAAGATTGCCTTCTCTAGTAAGCGTCAAACTTGCATCATCTTTGGCAGAAAAAGAAATAGGTGTATCTCTATTTGCAATCCAAACCGGAGATAAAATTGGAATGCTCTTGTACCATATTCCAACATAAACATTGTTGGAACTACCAAGAGGGAAGAAACCCAATTTGAAAATGCCTCCTTGGGAAATTATGGTCTGGTTAGCATGTATAAACTGACCAGGTAAGATGGTATCAGACTGATAGGATAAACTTCTAATGCAGATGAAAGAAATAATGATAAGAAGACATGTAGTGCTCCTTGAGTTGCTTCTTCCTACAACCATATTGATACTATCAGCACGGTCAATGGATGATGAATGGATTTCCTCAAGGTAGGATAAGGAGGAAGGAAGAAATGTAGTATGTCAAGAAAGTGATTAAACCGGTAGCGTTCAGCAGTTGGCAACACTGGCGGAAGTTATGAAAAATCAAATGTAAGGACCACAGGTATGAGTGGCCACAAAAAAAAACCGCAGGTACGTACCGCATCAGTAGGGAGAACAGTGACATATCTTGTTTTTGTTCTGTTTTTCATTTTCCCTTGTTTGCGATCTTTTATGGTTCGGTTAACGAGTTTGCTGAACTCCTATTTAAGAGCTAGTTAGATAATTCATATGTTCGCCACAACCACATGAAAATTGTATAATTTTGGAAAATTCAATAATGTAGGCAAATAAAACTATGCCTTCGTGCCCGGCAATCGTTACCAGACCAATGAAACGCGTTATACGAAATAGAATGGGCCCCAACATTTCTTTTTCTCAATAGTCTATTATATATACACATCTAATTTGCCAAATCTGATGAGTAGCAGATAGTGTATGCTTAAAAAAAAAAACAAATAAATATGTTAAAAATCATCTATTAATTAAATAACTTAAAAAACAAAACATAAAATTATATATTCAATTGTATATTTTAAGTTTTATATTTTTTGGTAAATAATTATACTAGAAGGGTAGTGGAAGAAAAAAATTAGGATCTATGATACAAATAAATTTCTATAAGTAAAGACTTTATTAATTGATGGATATAAGAATAGCACCAAAGACATAATAACCTGGGGATAAGAAAAAAATATAATGTGTTAATAAAAAAACTATAAAATACGCCTAGATTAAAAATAATCTTAAAAATTTTTGAATTATAATAAATTTACCTTTTTAAGAAATGAGCTTATATACTAAATTTTTCATTTTAAAAAACGAGTTCAAAATAACTCTAAATCAAAAGTCAAACCGATACAATTCAGCAGCACGCGACGCTGGCCAAAGTTTTGAAAAATCTAGCGTTTATTTGAAGTCAACGCTAACCTTTCACATGAAGTTCTTTGAAAATCATTTGTAAGGATGTTAGGTAATTATCCCATCAGTTGGGAGAACAGCTTTTTCTTTTCCTCCTTTGCCGTATTTTATGGTTCCCGGAACCATGCAAGGTGTACATGATATTTTTAGGTGTATGGCTGGTAGAGGCTTGGATTCCTGCGCTGACATGACAAGCTTCTGGTGCAGGTTTTGTCGTACCCAAGTGTAATGGGGCTTTTTTTTTGGGCCAAAAATGTAATGGGGCTTTTAATGAGGAAAATTCTTCCTCAGTGACTCGATGCAAGTATGCTTTATGTTAGGTATGATAAATGGATCGTAGTTGCATCGATCAACACATGGTATACAAAAGAAAAAATAAAGGCATGCTGGTGCACAACATGCAAGGCATATAGTATGTGAAGTATGTGAAATAAGTGGGTCAGTGTAGTATGGCATGCAAAGATTTTTTTATTAAATAATAACATAAAAATAGTTATTTATTTTTTTAATTTACTATAAATTATATTTAAATAAATAAAATTTCTATTATTTTAATTAAATAAAATTTTCTTCTTAAAAGTATAATATATTTTATTTTTTAAAAATGATTTCAATTGTATTACCATTAACATATTAGCTTCAAATCTTTTTAGGAGATAGAAAAATGAAATTATCAAATAATATTATAATGATAATTAAGTTATATTAAATGTTAAACTTGATTAATTTATTTATTTATAATAATTGTAAATTATTAAATAAATAAAATTAATAAATGCATTAGGATCAGTGGAAAAATAAATTTTGTTAGTAATATTTTTTAACTACAAAAAAATTTACATGAATATTGAAAAAAGAAAGATTATCAACCATACATCGTTCTAGGAACCTCTTCTGGCCTTATCACACTGTTTTGTCTGTGTTCGCAGCTGCAAATTCGATGGTGACAATGACCCCACCCCCTCCCACTCACCCCGGTGGATCCCAAGTCATTGTTCTCGAGCCACCAAAAGTATGAGTCTATCTGCTTCCTACTAACAACATTGGACTAATATTTTAAGCACACACATGCTTCCTTTCATGATCTTTTTTTTTAGACATAATAGGAGAGTGAGCCCAAAACAAGAATCAGAAAGGAAATGGAGGATACTAGAGTGATTGCCAATACCTTTTTTGCCCCTATCAGCACAAATTTTCTTTAAATACATGTAGGAGTAAAGACATTTGAAAAATATGAGGCAAGCCAAAGCAACAAGTAAATGGACTCATGTTAGTTATTCAATAAGCATTCTCACCTTTCTTTGGAAGCTCAATTGAACCTAATATGAGAAATTTTGTTTCACTTATAGTCCCATCATATGGTCATTCCAGGCTTAGAAGTTCACCAGACCATGCATAACATCCATTTATGATGCTATAAGTAAAGCAACTATAGTTAGTTGCATAGGCAAGTCGATAATCTACATTATTTCCAACAAACAAGAATTGATAATTTAGGAGGCATCCAATGTTATAAAGAGCAATGGATTCATCTTTGTCTTTGAAACATTGTGATCCATTTCTTGTGACATAACCCTAGGATGATCACCCACCTCCTAATTCAACATTGACTTAGGCTAAAAACCAATGGGAAAGCTGCAGAGTGGACTTTGATTGGTGGAGCATATACCATTGGGTCCATAAGTAGCATAACTATCACAAAGTTCTTTCAACCTTGCTGATAGAGTCAACCACTAAGCTCTTTTCTTATTCTATATTACTTGTGCTAGTTGTCTACTATAGCCTAGTAGCATTCTGGTAAGAGTAGAGTTTTCATTTGGGAGGTATGTGACATAGTTGAACACATTTGTTCTACTAATATTGAAAGAGATGTTTAACTTGGATTCTAGTTTCAACTATAAAAAATCCAAAATCCCAATCCTCTAAATTTTATTGGTTTTATTATGCTAAAGGGGTAATTCACTTGATCCGTTAAATTCTATGCCTAAGGAATAACTACTTGAAGTAGGATCATCCAAATATCTCTAGGAAGAAAGAGTTATTGTTAAATATGTCTTATCATTTGTCATATCTAAACCAATCTTTGCACCATGAATCCAAGTGTTTGTGGGATAATTGAAACTCTCCATCTATTAGGTCCACAAACTGAACGAACTATGGTGTTTCTACTATCAAGAAGTACCACTTTAGTAATACTACAATCTGCTTTAGTTGTGTTGGTACTCTAAATTATTAGACCATTAGCTTGGAGTTGTAGATTACCTTTTGTAGTAAAGGTCAAACTTGCATCATCTGTGGCAAAAGTACAAGTATGTTTATCTCTATTGGCAACCCAAATTGCATGACTTTTATCACTCATGTACCAGATGTCAACATAAAGCCTACTAGAATTATCACAAGAGAAAAATCCCAATTAAAAAAATGCCTTCTTAGGAAGTTGGTTTGACTAGCATGTACTAACTGATGAGGTGAGATGATGTCAAACCGATAGGGTAAACCAACCATTACGATGAAAGATACCATGATGGTAGGCATATTGTCCTCCATGAATTGCTTCCTATAACCATCTTGATACTACAAGTATAAGCACACTCTATGGACGATGAATATGATAACTTCTATGATGAACTAGGAAGATGGAAACATTGTAGTAAGTTAATAAAATAAATTTACTGAAGAAAAGAAAGCTTTATTCTCAGCCATTGGATCATTAGAAACGATCCAAAGGCTAGGATTAGCTTCCAACATCTATAAATACAAGGTTGCTTTTCTTATTTAGGTCAGATTCTACGTATTGCTAAGATTAAGAGTAACGCGGAAACTTTTTTAAAATAACTCTAGAAAGAATCAAAGCAACTACTTCACAAATAACGAGTTAAGAACAATTGAATCTATCTTATTTGATCTTTTGTTACACTTGCGTGCTTGAAAAACTAGGTTTGCCTATTCCTCCTTTCACACCTCTTTCTACGACATCTATATATATGTCATCAGCTTTAGACTTCTCTCAGGTTGGCAACATGTTTATCACACATGATCGGTCAATTGCAGCAACCTTACCATACACTTATAAATTGAGTTAGTTAATATGGATATATATATATATATATATTTAATTATATATCGATGAAGCAAGAATAGAATCACGATTTTCCCGTTTTAAAGGTGGAATACAATTCCATCTTAACGCTGGAATCAACGATTCCATGGAATCATGATTTTAGGTTCTTGAATTGAATCCAAACGTGGAATAGGAATGAGATTCGAAATTACAACTCCATTCTGATTCTATTCCTGCATACCAAACGTACCAGTAGAAAAAATTATTATTAGTTTGCTTCAATGAGTTTTCATATGACATGATATCTTTTGTAACTTAAAATTGAGTTAATTATTTAAACTTCATAAAAAACATAAGAAAAAAAAGTTCTACTAATACTTTATTAGTAGACACACACTTGTAATACCTATGAAAAAAATTAAATTGCACATTCTAAAATTTGGAAAATAATGCAATTATTGAATAAGTTCATACAAATATCCAATGGTTTGTGAAGGGAAAAAAATCTGAAAAATATGAAAAAGAAATTGGAGAAACAAAAAAAATAAAATATCATGAAAACTATACAAATATTTAACAATTTAAGAAAGCAAAAATAAATATTTTTATATTTGTTTAGAAAGGAGAGATAGATAATAGGGAGTAGTTATTAAATAAATAAATGTCTTATAATAATAAAGATTAAAGCAGTTTTTTATCATTTAATTAATTTTTTAATTCCAAATTGAAGAAATTAATGACGATTTCTATTTAAATTGTGAGCAGAAAGAGACGGAGGCGGAGAAAGATATAAGAAAATTTTATGGTTCCCTTATATTTTTATTTGACCGGTGTCATAAATTTTTGGACAAGTTAGATTCCTATCCAACTGTTACTTAAAGTTCTTACTAGATCATAAAAGTTTTAGGGAGATAAAGAGATTAGTTGCTAAAACAATAACTATCTTATTCACATAATAATTACCATGGTAACAGTGAAATAATAGTAAATAAGGAGATTTTGGTCATCTACTTAATATTGTATTTTTGAAGTATAAATTAAAGAAGTTTTGATTTAATATAATATATATAGATATACACACACATGTAGACACTAAATTAAGATTTTGATGATAGTAATTGTGGGAATTTTGATAATTTGGGTGCTCTAAACTGTAGTGACCGGCAGAGAATTATCCTTTTACTGTTATATCTCTGTATATTTTAGCTATACATTTCACTTTGTTATACAATATGGCCTACACAATCAGAAAACACAGATCCTCAATATCCGCGAGCACATGTGCTGCAAATGAAGGGAACTCACGAAAGCGCAGTGTCTCTATTCGGATTTGAATTTTGGTTGTCAGCGTTAGTATCACTGATCTGTTTAGCACATTTATATGATATGGAAATGGAAATTGGCCAAAACAATTGTCCCTTGTATCTTTACTGCTATTCCCGAAGATCTCCCATTTTCCATTTTCTTATCAGTTTTACTAAGAAAAGAGCGGCAGCTGCTCCAAGTGCTTGATCACATGCCATTCAAGACGTCAAAAGTAATTGACAAAAACAAGGTTCTAGCAATGATATGTTTAACCTTATTCCTATAGAATCTGAATTTTCCTTCAATGCCTAGTTAACAAAGTTTATGTTATTTTGTTTAGCTCCATCCAGATAGGAAGCGTGCTGGACGATATTGACAAAAGTATTGATATCAATAAATTACATCTTCAACTAGATTTTCTCTTAGCAATGGCAGCCGTGTTCTTTATAATTGGTACAAATCCTTCGTATCCTTATGTCAAAATTACTCTTGTTTCACATTTGATTCACTATAATAATGAGGCTGGAATGGATTAGAGATTCCTTTGTTTTATGATTAAGAGTATTGTAATATACGAGTGAATAATGTATAAAGAAGGATAAAAATATCAATTGATATAAATCATAAGGTTAATATGGTCAAAGATCTAATTATATTGATATTTTGATTACGTGATAGGCACGTGATTGAAGATGGAAATTTTACAATGTACACCGACTTCAAGCTGCCAGCGTAGAAACTAGTGCTGTCGGCATATATTGCTGTGGCTTAGGTAGTGTAAGGCAGGTGTTGGTTTGTGAAAAATAGCCAAAATCGAATACGCCGCCAAAATTTAGATTTATGTTGTCGGTGTAGGTTTTGACGTACTCGTGAAAAAAAATGACCAGAGAGCTCTACACTGCTTTCATGACACCAGCTTTATCGTTTACGCCGTCGACCTTCAATTTACACCGCTAATGTACGTTTTAAGAATTGTTGGCGTATATTGCAGAATTTGAAAAGTTGTATAGATTTCTTTATATTCATCTCTTTGTTCCTTTGTCAAAAGTTACCTTAACCTAAAAGTTTTCTCTTGGAGTGTTCTTAGCCGTCAAAAAGATTCGGTAGTCTAGATCAGGTAATCTAATTACTTGTTTTCTATAGAATTTCATAGATTTATCAAGTTCTTAGGGTTTTATAATTATTTTGAAAGAGAATTGGAGAATTTCTATAGCTCTCTTGGAGAATATGAAGATTTGGTGTTTGAGGAAGGTTGAGTATCAGATCTAGGTAATTTGATAACCATTCTTTCATTAAGATATATATAAAAGTATAGTTTCATTAGAAATTGTTTATTGATTTGAAGGGAGATTGGAGAAAATCTTGATTTTCCTTTGAGATCTGGATTTGAAAAGGATCTAAAATCGATTTTAGGTATGTATTTTAATGTTTTAATTTTTAATGATTTCATAAAAGTCGCTGTTGATGATTTTTGGTAAATTTGGTGTTAAATGGAGTTCTAGGGTTTGAAGAATCTGTTGAGGAGATTGAGTTGGTAGAAGGGTTCTGTATTTCAATCAAGAGAAAAAGGTGTAGATTTATGTTATTTTGAGATTTGAGTTTTAGATGTATAATTATTAGATGGTATGTGTTTTGAATTTGATCTGTTCATGTCGTTAGGTTTTGGTAAATTAGAATTTATATTCTGAAAGATAATTTGGTGATTTAGAGTTCTATTTCTGGAAATTGATTCAGGTACGACCTTACATTGTTTGCTGTATGTGCTTGTAGGCGTAGACTTCCTTGATGCATGTGCTTTAGGTTTAGAATTCTAAATTGATCTAATTTTTATATGACAAATTAAATTGTTTTGCTGTGTTGTGCTTGACTATAGTTCGTAAGACCACGCAGAGTGTGATACTAACGCTGACAACCTTATGATCTATGTGTGAGGTTATTCCGAGTGGACTTGTGCATAGAAATGATTTTGGTAAATTAGGATTTGACAGTATGGCTCGAGTGTATGAGAGATTCCCAACAATAATATATCTATAATTGCATATTTTTATATATGGCTGTTTTTATGAAGTCACGAGTTACTCAAAATTTGGAATGAGATGCATATGGTTCCAAATTATGTTGCTTGCCGGGTTATATAAGATAAGAAATGGTGTTTGTTGCATTAAATATAGTTTCATTTGATTATACATGTTGTGTGAGCATATACATATGTGTGTGGTTTGCGTACTGGGCGTTTTTGCTCATATTTTTATCATTTTCAAGAGTAGGTGATGATCCAGTCATGTTTGACCTATCGGGATATGACATCTATGTGGATGATGGGGATGACGTTAGTGGAATGGATTATCTTGCTGACTTCTAGATTTTCATGGATCTTAAAGAAAAACAACTTAGAAGTTTATTATAAGTTTTGTAAACTTTGATTATTGTTTTACGTTTTATTTGATGTTTTGGGACCACTATTTATGTTGGCTTTGGTTTATGCCAACAAGGTGTTTCCTTTAAAGAATTTGTTTTATGAAATAACTTATACAAGTTACCTTTATGAGAGTATTGAAGTTTTATATTCCATGTCTATTTGTGGTTTAGGATTTTGTAGCCTTAGCGTGTTCTTATAAGAGAATGATACGTGGCGGGTTGTAATGTCTTTATTCTAGGATGTTACAAGAATTTTTAGGAGAAAAAGATTTTTTCATAAGGAATAGTTATTTTTCTAGTGAAGGAAACAAATAGCGATTCCTTATTTATTCTATGTATATGGATGAATAGACGTTCCATGTGGTATATAATTTTATATAAACCAAATAAGGGAGTGTTATTCCATAGTAATAAAGTAGTTGTGTATTCCAATCCCATTTTTTATAGTTGTACATTTTTTCTCCAATATTATTTATTTACGCCTATCAAAGGGAAAAAAAAAATAAAAAACTTTGTAATAATGGAATTGATAAAATTGCATTGAGTGGAATGGGCTCCGTACGTTTTTAGAGACAAAGCTTGTAACTGGATGAATAAAATTACTGTATAGAGCCCTTAAGTGAATGCAAATTATGACATAACAAATTGGTAGATTAGTATGGTTGCTTAATTGTATGAACTCTAGAATGAACAATTTAGTTTGAATTTCATCAATATTATTGAAGTTTCACGTGCTTTCTTTGCTTAAAATTATTTTGGAGAAACATGCTTCACTTCGTCTATAATTGTGTCATATGTAAGTTTGCCTTTAAGAAGACATGTCTCCTCGTTTAACATCTCGATATATAGCATGGTCTAACCCAATCTGCATAAAGAAAATAGTTCAGTTGATGTAAGGTCAACACTTGGGTAAATCAAGGCTATGTATGTCTTTTACATTTTATGTTATAAATAATTGTAAGTCTTACCTATAAACGAGTTGTAACAAGTTTAAGATATCCAGAATGTATATGAATGTCACAATGCATTCATTTCATCTTTCCAAAGTAAAATAAGACAGGCATAGGATTTTCCTTACAACGAATGCTTGTTTGCAGATGAAGAAACCGATATAACAATAATTCCTAAGTAATGTTTCGGATAAGAACTAAGTTGTGCTATTTGTTCCATGATGCTCATTTTGCTTTTTTCAGTTGGTATGTTTTAATAACTCTAGAAAAGATACCTCTAGAAAAGATATCTCTAATTTCCTTCTATATTCTTCTACTTTCATACAATCCTCGGTCATGGAGATCCTTTTCTTTACTTCTTTTCGTGCCATTTTCATTGATGCGGAACTCGTAATATCATTCTAATGTGTTAAAGTGAACAAGTGTAGCTATCTTACTCCGAGGCAGTAAAGAGTTAGGCATGTAATTTATAATCTCATTCTTTATAAGGACTTCCGAAAAAAAGTAAAAAAATGTAAAGCCCCTAACGTATTTACAAGCATTAGCCTTTAGATGAGACTATCGGAGGGCTTTCAATATCTATAATAGCATGTACAACAAACTCCGTATGTTGCTATTGTTTTGTTTTTCCCTATATAGTATGTAACAATCACACCAAAGATTTAGCAATAAAGATGCCATGAGCTTGTAAAGGTAGATGCTAACAACTACCATTTCAATGCAGTGATGTATGTGGCGATTGTGCACATTATATGAGAAAGTTTTGTAGGTCAAGCAATCAGTCCCTTTGCAATCCTTTCCTTCATTAGGGCTCTTTCGTGTCTCTTCTAAGACGGAGCTTGTCTAATGTATACTAAATTCATACTTAGGTTAGTGTCCCAATCTCGTATGTTAAAATGGACATGAACATACTGCTTTAAAAAGGGTTTCATACTTGTGGCCATCTATCAAACCCTAAAACTCATCTAATTGCTAGCGTGGTTGCAACGTTGAATAGGTCATCTCATTTGATGAAAATATCTTAGGATTTACTACTGTGACACTTCTCCTTGCCAAATAAGCTGGTTGCTTGGGTTGTACGTCAATAACTTTCATGTCATTCCCAATCATGGCAACAACATCTGCTATACAAGGCCTGTCATCTGGAAGTTCTTGAACACATAAAAGCCCAACATGAACATATCTCAAAGTTGATGACAAATTGTAAGATGATTTGAGGATTGGATCTATCAATTCAAGTGGTGTATTGTTTGTCCACATCTTCCATGCCTAAAAATCAGATGTCAGACCAAATACTTTAGTTTGCGTGATGGCCTCATAATTTACAAATGAAAAAACCATAGAGCAACTCACATATTCTATGAGATTGAGGCAATCTTCATGGCAAAAGCTATTATTCCTTTCGCCACTTAAAATTTCAAGGAGTAAAACTCCAAAGCTAAAGACATCTGTTTTCATAGAGAAATGACCTGCTAGAACATATTCTGGGGGCATATATCCACTGCATGTAATTAATATAATGATGGTATATAAGTAGACAACTTTAAGAAAACAAGAAGTGTAAATGTGACCAATAACGCTTGCCTATTTGTATTATGAAACAATGAACTTACAAGGTTCCAACTATGTGTTTTGTATTTGCTTGCAACTGATTCCCTCCAAAGATTCTTGCCATGCCAAAATCTGATATTTTTGGTTTCATATTTGCATCTAACAAAATGTTACTAGCTTTTAAATCTCTATGGACAATTCTTAGTCTAGAGTAGTGATGGAGATAGAGAAGCCCCTGCGCTATGCCATCAATTATATGCATACGTTTTCCCCAATCTAATATCTTCTTTGCAATTCGATCTGCAAATACATGATCAAGATGACGCTCATTCTAGATCAACAACTCATTGTCATTATAAATTATGTTGTATTTTACATGGCCAAAAACAAGAGATAATTACTAACCAAAGAGAAAAAAATCAAGGCTTTTGTTTGGCATGTATTCATAGATCAAAATCTTCTCATCTTGTTGAATGCAACATCCTAGGAGTCTGACAAGATTTGTATGCTGGAGTTTGGCAATCAAATTTGCTTCATTGATCAATTCTTCAAATCCTTGTCTTGAATGTTTTGATAGTCTCTTTATTGCTACTTCTTGACCATTGCACAATTTACCCTGAAAAAAAAAAAAAAAGAAAAATCTATGCTCATGTTGCAAACCTCCACATAATGAGAGCAGAAAAAAATTATCAATATGATTCTTTCACTAATCCTCCGTCACGTATTAAACAAGAGTAAGAATATCATAGAAAAGGGATTTCTCACCTTATATACTAGCCCAAAACCCCCTTCTCCAAGCTTATTCGAAGAGGAAAAATTATCGGTTGCAAAAAGGACACTTGATAAACTGAATATTGGCAAATCGAGATCTCTATTTCCTTTATTGGTGTGACTATTGCTCTGTACTTGACTTGTGTGTCTCTTATTAGTTATCTCCAAATCAAACAACAGCAAATCTTGTCCTGTATCCTTAGCCCCTACTTGAAGTTGGAGTGAGCATATAGTTTGGTAAATGGACTTCTATGTCAATTTTGAAATGATATGCGAATTGGAAGATCTTGGAATAAATGAAAAATGATTAGACATGTATATTTGTTACCTTGTTTAATCTTTCTTCTGTAGACACAATAGGAGACCAAGCCCAAAACAAGAATCAGCAGGGTAGTGGAGAGTGTTATCGGCAGTGCCTTTTTGCTCCCTAACAGCCACGTTTTCATAAATACTTGTTAGACCAGTATATGGCTATAATGTACAAATAAAGCCAACCAATATGTATATGAACTCATTTCAATAATTCAATAAGTCTTCTCACCTTTCTTGGGAAGCTTATTTGAACTTAACCTAAGAAATATTGTTACACCAGTAGTCATATTATTTTGTTGTTCCATGTTCAGAAGATCACCAAACCATTGGTAGCATCCTGATAGGCTACAATAAGCTGAGCAACTACAATTTGTTGCACATGTAAATCGACAATCTTCAGCACTTCCAATAGACAGAAATTGATAATTTTGGGGCCATCTACTGGTATAGAGAGGTGCAAATTCATCTTTGTCCTCGAGACATTGTGATCCATTTACTCTGACACAACCCCCAGAGTGATCACCCAACTCCCAGTCGGCTATATACCTAGGTTGAAAGCCCTTCGGACAGCTACATGGCGGGCTTTGATCGATGGAGCATATACCATTGGGTCCGCAAATAGCATAGCTTTCACAAAATGCTTTCGGCCTCACCCATAAAGCTTGCCACCGAGCTCTTTTATCATTCCAAATGTGCTGGCGTAGTAATCCACCATAGTCTAGAACCACTACAATAGGAGTAGAGTTGTCAAATGTGAGGTATGTGGCATAATTGACCCCAGTTGTTCCACTAACATTGAAAATGATGTTTGACTTAGATTCCATTTTCATCTCTAAGATATCTGAAGCCCCAATCGTCCACATTTTCGTTTCGTTATGCCAGAGGAGTAATTCACTTGATCCATTCAGGTTCATCCCCAGTGAAAAGGATCCTGAACCAGGATCGTCCGAGCCTCTCCAGGATTTGAGGATTGTTGGATATGTTTTACCGGATGTCATATCCAATCCAATCTTTGCACCGGGAAGCCACAAGTTTGTGGGATAAGCGAAGCTCTCCCACATATTGGGTGCACTATGTGAACCAACTATTAGATTTCCATTATCAAGAAGTACTGCTTTAGTAGTACTGGGATCGGCTGTAGTGGTGTTGCTACCCCAAATTATTAGACCATTGACTTGGAGTTGAAGATTGCCTTCTCTAGTAAGCGTCAAACTTGCATCATCTTTGGCAGAAAAAGAAATAGGTGTATCTCTATTTGCAATCCAAACCGGAGATAAAATTGGAATGCTCTTGTACCATATTCCAACATAAACATTGTTAGAACTACCAAGAGGGAAGAAACCCAATTTGAAAATGCCTCCTCGGGAAATTATGGTCTGGTTAGCATGTATAAACTGACCAGGAAAGATGGTGTCAGACTGATAGGATAAACTTGTTGTGCAGATGAACGAAACAATGATAACAAGACATATAGTGCTCTTTGAGTTGCTTCTTCCTATAACCATATTGATACTACCAGAACGCTCAATGGATGATGGATGGATATCCTCAAGGAGGGATAAGGAGGAAGAGACCAATGTAGTAGGTCAAGGAAGTAATTAAACCCGGTAGCGTTCAGCAGTTGGCAACATTGACAGAAGTTATGAAGAATTGACTGCTTACTTCCGGTCAACATTAAGATCTGATATGATGCGTGAAAAGTCAATGTAAGAAGAGGGACATATCTCGTTTTTCTTCTGTTTTTCATTTTCTCTTGTTTGCTGTCTTTTATGGTTAGGTTAACGTGTTTGCCGAGCTCCTGTTTAGGGTCTGCATGACTATTTGAATCTTATCTATATCTAGTATATATTTGATCTGTAAAATCTATTTATAAAAATATTTATTTTTCATATATATTTATTTTTAACAAATATGAAACAGATGTTAAACTAATAACTAAATACGCTCTTAAGAGCTGATTAGATAATTTAAATGCTCGCCACAACCACTTGAAAATTGCATAATTTTCGAAAATTCAATAATGCAGGCAAATTAAACTCTGGCTTTGCGCCCGGCAATCGTCACCAGGCCAATGAAACGCATCATAAAAAATAGAATGGGACCGACAATTTTTTTTCCCATGGTCTATTATATATATATACATCTAATTGGCTAAATTTGACAATTGGCAGATATTTTATCCATGTTCTGTATGCTTGAAAAAACGTATAAATACGTTAACAATCATCTATTAATTAAGTAACTTAAAATATAAAACATAAAATTATATATTCAAATGTATATTTTAAGTTTTATGATTTTTTTAAAAATAATTATACTAGCTGGGTAGTGGAAGAAAAAATTAGGATCTATGATACAAATAAATTTCTATTAGTATTGTTAAAATAAAAAAAAATATTGATGGAAATAAAAATAGCACCAAAGACATAAAAATATGGGGATAAGGAAAAAAAATATATAATGTATTAATAAAAAATAATAAAAATACGCCCAGGTTGAAAATAATCTCAAGAAAAGTTTCAGTTGTAATGAAATTTCCTTTTAGAAAAACGAGTTTATATGTTGAATCTTCTTATAGTAGATAAGTTTAAAATAACTCCAAAGTTTTGAAAAATCTACTAAACTTTCTCTTTAAGAATAAATCAAACCCATACAATTCAGCGGCAGGCGGCACCGACCAAAGTTTTGAAAAATCTAGCGTTTACTTCAAATCAACAGGAACCTTTCACATGAAGTTCTTTGAAAATCATTTGTAATAATGTTAGGTAATTATCCCATCAGTTGGGAGTAATGCCTTTTCTTTTCCTTCTTTCGTAGAAAAGAACATCCAAATTTAGCTACATCTTTAATTGAGGATGTGTCAAATAAAGTTATGAGACCATAAATGTGGATATGATTCAATTTTGAACTAGGAATCTAACCAGAAATAGATCGTATAGATGGTTCTGAAGCCGGATGTGGAGCCGCCGGTTCTATCAATTTCTAGCCGGTTCTTGGCTAGGACCCAACGGTTCCACAACTGGCTCCTTTAAAAAAAAAAAAAAAGAAAGACAGGCCAAGGTGTTTCTTGCAGAAATGCACCAAGCCATTTTAGGGTCTGTTTGTTTGGCTTTTTTCGGCAGATACAGATTTTTTTTCAAACTTTTTTCTAACAAATTATTTATCAAGAAATAGATATAGATAAAAAAAAGTTGATAGTTTTCATCAAAAGATCAAATATAGATAAAATATATATGCAAATCGGATATATTTACACATACCATTTTGAAAAAGATACAGATACAGATGAAAAACAGACCATCCAAACAAACTCTTAGCTTGTTTGGAATATTTGAAGGAAAAATGACAGCAAACTTTGTTGACTAGTCTGAAGGAAAAATGACAGCAAACTTTGTTGACTAGTCTGAAGGAAAAATGACAGCAAACTTTGTTGACTAAGGAAGGACATTATGTCCTTTTGACCGTAGCAGTAGCATGTGAATTGTCAAGGCAATCATATTGGCCTTTGAAAATGTTGGGGTTTGTGACCCAATTTCTGTAACCGACTCCCGTAGTTAAATATTAATAAATGAATATTTCACTATACATTTATTATTTATTCATTATATATTTAGCGGTCATAATTCAGGCCTTTATTACTCATTAATTACATATTTAAATGTCATAATTAGGCCATTATGTCAGTTATCCTTACACACACACATATGTGTGTGTGTGTGTGTTGTTTCTAGGGTTATATACACAACACATCACATACACAAAATTTTCATTGAGAGATATGCAAGTTTAGAGTTGTAATTCTCTCAAACCTTTGTATTCCTACTTTGATATAGTGTGATTCCTCTCTCGCTTCTGCCCGTGGTTTTTTCCGGAAGGGTTTCCACATAAAATCTGTGTGTCCTTTACTTTCTACTTGCTATTATCATTTTCAATTGCGCGATTCGTTTATAACAATTTGGTATCAGAGCGTAGGTTTTGATAATGGCGATCATGAAGTACGATATTCCTCTTTTGGATCACAACACCAGATTCTCGTTGTGGCAGGTGAAGATGCGAGTGATTCTAGCACAGATGGATCTTGATGATGCACTTTTAGGGTTTGACAAGATGCCTACATCTTGGTCACCGGATGAAAAGCAGTGAAAAGATCGAAATGCCCTTTCGCAGATCCATCTCCATCTATCGAATCAGATTCTTTAGGATGTGCTTAAGGAGAAGACCGCGGTCGCATTGTGGTTGAAACTAGAACACCTACGCATGGCGAAAAGCTTAACCAGTAAGTTGCACTTGAAACAGAGATTGTATTCTCATCATTTGGAAGAAGGTCCGTCTCTTGATGATCACTTAACAACCTTTAAAGAAAATGTTTTTGATTTAGAAACGTTGGAAGTTAAGTATGATGAAGAGGATTTAGGTTTAATCCTACTATGTTCTTTGCCTCCATCATATGCGATCTTTAGAGATACCCTTCTGTATAGTCATGATACTTTGTCGATTGATGAAGTTTATGCTGGTTTAAGCTCTTTTGAAAAGATGAAACATCTTGTAATTAAATCTGAGTTTACTTTTGAAAGTTTGGTAGCACGTGGTAGGATTTAAAACCATAACTCTGTGGGAATTCTAGAGGTAGATCTAAATCTTTAAATAGATTTAAAACCTGTAACTATTGCAAGAAGAAAGGCCACATTAAGGCAGATTGTTATAAACTGCAGAATAAAAATAAGAAAACTGGTGAGAATCAAAAGCAAAATCAATCTAATAAAGTGGTTGAGGTCGATGTTGTTGAAGATCATACTGATGGTGATCTTCTTGTTGCTTCTAATAGTGATTTACAGGCAGTAAAGAGAGGATTTTGGACTCTGGATGTACCTTCATATGTGTCCCAATCGGGACGTTTTTAACATATGAAACGGTTTCCAGAGGTGTTGTTTTGATGGGAAATAACATTCTTGTAAAGTTGCAGGTATCGGAACGATTAAGATCAAGATGTTTGATGGCTGGTTTAGAACGCTTGGTGATGTGAGACACGTTCTTGATTTGAAGAGAAATTTGATTTCTTTTAGTACCCTTGATCTGAAAGGGTAGGGTATTTATATAGGTGAAGGTAGAGTCTGAAGATTAGTAGGTTCGCTGGTGGTAATGAAAGGCCATAGAAAGACTGCTAATCTTTATTCATTGCGGGTTTTGTTGTGACAGGTGATGTAGCCATTGGTTCCTCTTGTCAGATGAAGATGGCACTAGGCTATGGCATATATGTCTGGGGCATATGAGTGAAGCTGATATGGCAGAATTAAGTAAGCGAGGACTTTGGATGGGCAAGGCATTAGCAAATTGAAGTTTTGCCAACACTGCGTATTTGGGAAGCAGAAACGGTCAGGTTCACCTCAAGTACCCATAATACTAAAAGCACTATAGACTATATTCATTATGACCTTTGGGGTCTTGCTAGAGTGCCCTCCAGTGGCGGTTCTAGCTATATGATAACTATTATAGATGATTACTCCAGAAAGGTTTGGGCATATTTTTTGAAGCAGAAAAGCGATGCCTTATCTACATTCAAAGTGTAGAAGACGATGATTGAGACACAACTTGAAAACAGGTGAAGCGTCTACGTACTGATAATGGCTTAGAATTCTACTCCAGCAAATTCAATAACTTGTGCAAGTTTGAAGGGATTGTTAGACTTCTCACGGTTCCTGGTACACCCCAGCAAAACGGGGTTGCAGAATGTATGAACAGGACCATTATGGAAAAGGTGAGATGTATGCTCTCCAATTTAAAGTTGCCACAATCTTTTTAGACGGAAGCTGCCTCCACGGCTTGTTTGCTGATCAATAGATCTTCGTTGACTTCCATTAAGAGAAAGACTCCACATGAGGTATGGTCTGGATCCCGTGCTGATTATTCTGATTTTAAAATATTTGGATGTCCTGCATATGCTTATGTAAACAATGGCAAATTTAAGCCTAGATCCTTAAAGTTGTGTTTCTTGGTTTCAAGACTGGGGTTAAAGGATATAAATTGTGGTTCACAAATTAAAGAAAGTTGTTATTAGTAGGGACCTTGTATTTGATGAATATGCTATGTTGATGATTTATGTCCTGCTGTCACTTTTGATGAAACCCAACAGAAACCAAGTGTGCAGGTGGTTTGATATCAATACAGATTCAACAAAGCCTATCTCTCAATCGACTTCTACATCTCAGCAGCCACAGTATTCAATTGCCAAGGACAGACCTAGGAGAGAGATAAGGCCTCCACAGAGATATGGGGAAGCGGATCTAGTTGCATATGCGTTGAATGTAGCTGATGATGTTGATTAAAATTTGGAACCATCTACTTACACAAAAGCGATTAGTTGTGATGATTTTGGTAAGTGGATGATAGCCATGCAAGAAGAAATGGAACCCCTCCAAAAGAATCGAACATGGGATTAGTGAAACTTCCCAAGGGTAAGAAAGCTATTCATTGCAAGTAGGTTTATAAGAAAAAGGAAGGAGACTCAAGTTGTGAAGAACCCAGATACAAAGCAAGGCTTGTAGCGAAAGGATACAGTTAAATACCAGGTATTGATTTTACTGACATGTTTTCTCTTGTTGTGAAACACAGCTTGATTTGAGCACTGCTTAGTATTATGGCTATAGAGGATCTTGAGTTAGAGCAGCTTGATGTGAATACTGTGTTTTTGCATGGAGAACTTGTAGAAGACATTTATATGCACCAACTGGAAGGTTTTGGGGTCTTAGGGAAAGAAGACCATGTGTGCAGATTAAATCCCTATATGGGTTGAAACAATCACCACGATAGTGGTATAAAAGATTTGATTTTTTTATGACTTCTTAGGATTTCAGGAGAAATAATTATGACAGCTGTGTATATTTTAAGTGTTGTGAAGATAGGTCATTTTTGTATCTACTTTTATATGTGGATGATATGTTGATAGCGGCCAATGATAGAGGAGAGATTGACAGGATTAAAGCACAATTAAACAAGGAATTTGAGATGAAGGACTTGGGTGCAGCCAAGAAGATTCTTGGTATGGAAATTTCAAGAGACAGAAAATCAAGTGTATTACACCTGAGTCAGAAAAGGGTATATTGAGAAGATACTCTCCAGGTTCAACATGAAAAGTGCTAAACCTGTTAGTACCCCTTTAGCAGGTCATTTCAGACTATCGTCTTATTAGTCTCCTAAATCAAAAGATGAAATTGACTATATATCAAAGGTCCCTTACTCCAGTGCAGTAGGGTCTCTTATGTATGCAATGATTTGCATGCGTCCAGATTTGGCATATGCCGTTAGTGTTGTAGTGGTATATGGCGAATCCTGGCAAGGAATACTAGAAAGTAATCCAGTAGATCTTCAGATACTTAAGAGGAACTAATGTATGTTTACATTTTGGGAAAACTAGAGATGGAGTCATCGGATTTGTTGATTCTGATTTCACCAGGACTTGGATAAAAGAAGATCTATCACAGGGTATGTTTCTCTTGGTGGCTGTGCTATTAGTTTGAAGCCACATAGCTACTGTTGCTCTATCCACTACAAAGGCAAAATACATGGCTATTAGAGGCGATTAAAGAGGCTATCTGGTTGAAAGGGTTGTTTTCTAAGCTTAGTAATTTGAAGACATCTACAGTATTTTGTGATAGTCAGAGTGTGATTTTTCTGACTAAGGATCAGATGTTTCATGAAAGGACTAAGCATATCGACATTTGTTATCACTTTGTGCGTGATATTATTGCTCGAGGAGATATTGCAGTGAGCAAGGTGAGCATCTGACAACCCTGCAGATATGTTGACTAAGACACTTCCCATTGCAAGGTTTGAGCATTGCTTGAACTTGCTAAGTGTTGATTGATTCATTCGAGGAACTTGTGGAAGATGTGAAATTGTTTATCAAAATTTTGGAGTTTATTGTGTTTGTTACTCCAAAATTCGCGTCAATGTGGAGATTTTTGGAGTTTGTGACCCGATTTCTGTAACCGACTCCCATAGTTAAATGTTAATGAATGATATTTGACTACACGTTAGTATCATTCATTATACATTTAATAATCATAATTTAGGCCTTTATTACTCATTAATTAAATATTTAAATGTCATAATTAGACCATTATGTTGGTTATCCTTACACACACACACATATATATATGTGTGTGTATGTGTGTGTGTGTTGTTTCTAGGGTTATATACATAACACATCACATGCACAAAATTTCCATTAAGAGATATGAAAGTTTAGAGTTGTAATTCTCTCAAACCTTTGTACTCCTACTTTGATATAGTGTGATTCCTCTCTCGCTTCTGCACGTGGTTTTTCCCGAAAGGGTTTCCACATAAAATCTGTGTGTCCTTTACTTTCTGCTTGCTATTATCATTTTCGATTGTGTGATTCGTTTATAACAGAAAATGGGAATAAATTGCCAATAGGGAGTGAAGGAGAGAGAAGGGGATGTGTAGAATTGTAGTGCCCGTGTATATGTGACCGTGTGCATATTGCTGAGTGACATCCATGTGTTGATTATTTTTCATTTTGCAGAAATTGGAGACCTGGAAAGGAAACTCACGAGCAAACTAGGTAATACTTCATCATCCATTCAAATTTCAACATAATTGGTAAGCACGTTTCCTCTATCTTTAGCTCTTGTCTATAATATCATGGTTGTTTGATATTTTGATTTGCCCTATTTTGCTGGCTTACATTGGAGGAAAAAAAAAAGTTGTTTCGTGATACCAAAACCATTGAATAATGGCTATTTCACATTAACACAATACACAGTAGCTGGTTCCCTAGAGGAAAAATTATAATAAAGGGAGGAAAAAAAATATTTTGGTGGTTTACCGGTTCTAGAATCGAATTGGAAACCGCCAATTCTGATCCCGATTCCTTATTTCTCAAAACTAGAATTGACGGTTGTGATTCAGAATAGATGGAAATGTTTATAGGAACATTCTTCAATAAAGATTATAGCTAAATTTGGATGATCTTAGGATCACCACTTCTCTTTTTAGGTGTATGGTTCATAGAGACTTAGGTTCCTGCGCTGACTGAGAAGCTTCTGGTTCAGGTGTAGGTTTTGTCGTACCCAAGTCTATAAGACCAACTTTATCGGTCGGTCCTTAGCACGATTGTTAAAGGCGAGGGACGGGTGCTATGTTTCTTTACCAATATACTGAGGTTCTTGCATTAGCTTCGTTCCTCTGACAAGGAACTCAAAATCCAAAATTTTTCTTAATTTTTTTTATATTTAAAATGCTATCACAGTCTAAATTTGAAAACAAAATTTGCAAAAACAAAAATGTGACAATGGTGAAATAAATTAAATATTAACAATATGTATCTGTAATATTTGTATTGCAAATTGATTTAATATTTTTTATTTATATTAAAATTAGCTTGAAAAGATATCAGAAAAGTAATTATAGTACAAGACCTACAAAAACATTAAAAAAAACCCTTTTAAAGATCTTTAGGAATAAGATGAACAGGTTTGTTAAGATGAAGAGTTCCTTAAGAGGGTGATGTTCCTAAGCATTAAAGTTGGTCTAATGGGTCTTTTAATATGGAATATTCTTTCTAAGATCATCTTTTATCTGTGTTCCTTAGCTCATTCTTCAAGCAAAGCAGCATTGCTTAACCAATAAATAAAGTGAGGTGCTTGATGAAGCATCGTTGCTCTAAGGAGAAACTTATTTTTATTTAACTTTTTTTTTTTTTTTTTACTTTTGTCAGATCATAGGACTCATAAAATGCATTCAAAACCAGTTAATTGAAAATTGATCATTATGGCAAGAATAAGAAATTATGAACGTTCTAGCCAAAATAAAATTTGGCCAAATCTAGCCAAAATGGAATTTAGTCGTTCTAGCCAAATGGAATTTAGCTGTTCTAGGCAATGTAAGTGCAATTTTTTTTTAATTTCTTCATCTATAAATATATAATAATTTACTAATTTTTTACTCTTAAAATTCACCACAATTGCTTATCATTCAAAAAATCTCCTAATTCATAAATTGTGCTTATAATTCTTAAAAAAGCTCTCCATCCTTTCTTATATAGGGACCTAAATAATTCTCAAAATTTGTCACAGGATGATTCACCATCCTTACAAAATTTTCAAATGTTACATCTTTCACAAGTTGGATCATACATTCCATATGGTGCATTTTTCCAAGGACTCTCTAATTTGCAATGTTCTTCAAATTTTCCAATTATGACCCAAAACCCACAAAATTTAGTCATAAACCAAGAAGCATGACAACACCATTTTTATATATTCCTTATATTCACTTGAAAACTTTCAATTATTCAATATGATTGGAAATTCTCTACTACAACCGGATTTAGATCAATTACCACAAACACCAATTGGTACAAACTCACAATATTCTACACAAATAAATTTAGAAAATGAGGATGATAATGAAAATGGGAGTGATCAACCTTGTAGGAAAAATGGGAGCAAAATGATAATAAGCTTTTAATTTACGTATGGGTGAGGGTTAGTAAAAACCCAATTGTTGGGAATAATCAACCATTAAAAATATTTTGACAACGAGTCCATGAAGAGTTTGAGAAAGGGCAATTGTATCAGAAGGAGAAAAATTTAGTGAGACGAACATGGCAACAATGTAAAGCTCGGTGGTCAAAAATATCAAAAGATGTCTTGAAATTTAGGGGTTATTACTATTAAATAAAATGGCATGGACTAAAATGGAAAAAGTGAGCAAGATTATATAAAAGATGCTAATGATTTATTTAGAAAAAATAAGAATAAATTATGTGTTGTCGAGCATTGTTAGGTTATATTATGTAATGAACCCAAATGGAGATATGAATTCGAAAATGTCGAAAAAAAAAAACAAGTAAACTCTCCAAGGTCAATAGCTTTGGAGCATATACCAGCTCATCCTCAAACAATGATATATCAACAAATAATAAGGTAAGTGAGGTAGGTGAGGCAAGTGAGGCAGATATTCGTTCACCTAATAGAGTAGTTGCAAAGAGAAAACACAAAGAAAAGGCTGAAAATAGTGAGAAAGTGGATGGATTCATTCATGAAATACAAAACTTAAGCATTGTAGATCATGATAAAGTGGAGTTGCTATGTAAAATCAATAAATTGAAAGATAAAGAAATTGAAATGACAATGGAGGAGAAATGTTGCAAACAAGAAAAGAACGTTGAAAGCAAATTGAATTGGAAAAATCAATAATGTTGGGTGATATATCATCAGTGGATTATGTACAGAAGGAATGGATAGAAGAGATGTATAGAGAGATCATTAAAACAAGAGAAATCACTAGTTTCGACAAATGCGACATAAAACTGTAGACACAGACTCGATCGAGGTCTCAACTATGGCCATGGTTAGGACGCGACCTAAAATTGCGGCCATAGACTCGATGGAGGCCTAGGTCAAGGTCTCAACTATGGCTGCGATCAAGCCATGACCAAAAATTGTAGCCATAAACTTCGTCGAGGCTTGGGTCGAAGCCTAGGCTGAAGCCTCGATCATGGCTGAAATCAAGTCATGACTCAATATTGCAAACATAAACTTAGAATTGTGGCCCACAATTTTGGGTCGTGGCCTTGACCAGGCCTTGACCGAGTCTGTGAACTCCTTTTTAAGAGCTAATTAGAGAATTAATCATGTTAAAAAATCTATTTTCCATATCACAATAAAATATATATTATTTCAAAATTTAACAAAAAGGCAAATAAAACTTTTTAAGGCAAAAAACAAAAACTTTGCCTTTTTGCCGACACCAGTTATTAAGGGGTAGCATTCGTATTTTATTTATTTAAAAAATAAATAAATTTACAAATTACAAATTGTATAAAAATAATCTCTAAGATCCAATTGTATTGCATCATAGAAATGCAACATGCTATTTTATACAAATATCACATGTTGCAAATGTGTTATAGTAAGGATATTGCATGTACCACATGCGATACACATGAGTATCCAATGTTGTAATTACGACATATATTATAATTTACTAGTACCACTTTTCGACATGTGACACTCTTAAATTTTAAATATGACATCTTTGAGATACAATACTATGATGGTCTTTATGTAATTAATTTCATATAATTGCTATTTGTTTTTTTCCTTTACCTGGATCAGTGACCGTGAAATTATTTGTTATCATGTCTCTATTTCAATTGCCAAAAATGTTCACAATCTTTTATTTTTTTTCATAGAATTACTTATAATGTTATTATATAGTATAATGAAAAGTATGATATATTGGTTGGTGACTAGTGCATGACAAATAAAGACCTGGGTTCTTGAAGTTACATTACAAATTTTGGAGCATGATGTTGTAGGTAGCCACATTGTACTATTAGTTTGTTTGATATAGGATATTTATCTAATTTAACAACCCGTTCACTTGACATGAATTGCTATTCATTCCTCTTAGTTTTATGTAAATTGTTACTACGGTATTCACTTGAGAGAAATGATAATTTATAATGAATTGCTATTACGTAAAATGATGAATAGCAATTCATATCCCCAGACTTATAAATTGCCATTTAATTGTTTATTTTCCAACTTTATCATAAATATCCCATTCTTGAAAATATTACCTATATAATTATCTTCTTTATGTAATAAAGATAAGAGGTATTATAAATATTTTACTTTTTACTTCAATGATTACTTGTTTTATTTGTTACATCAAGTGAACATTGTAATAGGCTTTACAACCTATACATTCCTATTGAATTGAAATTCAATTTTCCCCATTCATTACGGCAAATGAAGAAGTCATTAGTCAATGAAATGTGTTGTATAAAATAGAATGAAAGCTAAGCTACACATTCTTTTCCATAGCCTCTTATGCCTCTAATTGGCTAAATATAATATCGGTGAATGGTGCATTCATCACTAACAGAGGTTTTAAGAATTTGAAATGCTTTAACTCAACATTAACATTTAATATAAGGCTACAAAAGTCAATTACGGTCTTCTATTGATGTAGATGAGATAGCAATGCATTTATGAGCAAAGAAGCGGCCAAGAAATGACCTTGGAGGCACATGAATAAAGGCTACTAGCCTTTAAGGGAACCAACAAAGCCAGATATAAGCTGTTGGCTTAGAGAGATAGACCGCCTGCTTAGGAAGATAGGTCGTCGGCCTAAGTATTGGCCTACTTTAGGCCGCCCGACGTTTCGCCTTTTAAACTGTCAGCTTTTACAACCCTCCTTTATTTATTCGAGTTATTTTCTTTATTATCATTTTTAGGACTTTGTTATGCATATAAATAATCCAAAAACCCTAGCTTATGTTTCTTAGAACATTTTTTTCAATTTGAAATCCAAGTTTTGAGAATTCTCTCTGAAATTGCAATTGTCTTACAATTGTGTGAATTAAGTTCACGTTTGAGATTCACTTGTTGAGTGTTCTCGTTCTATCCATGCTATCTCGCTACATCAGATTGGTATCAGAGCAAGGTGAGATCCTGCAAGATGTCTTGTGGCAACGATGTTGACGGTGGTCGCACTCATGGTCGTGTTCATGATGTGGGAGTCCAAGGGGCTGAACAATCGGTTCCAAGGGCAGTGGTGGATGCCATGGATTCAGAGATTACGGTGGGTAGAGCAACTTATTGAGACTTTGATTGAGCAGTTTGACGCCAAGGGAGTTGATGCTAATAAAGGTAGGATTGACGGTGGCAGACAGCCTAGGGCAAGAGAAGATCATGGTAATCCGATTGACCCACCCATCCATACAGATAGAGGGGCACAAATCTTTGATGATGATTCAAAAGAAGAGGAATTGGTGTATTGGAGAAGACAACCACCTATGAGGGGTGGTTATGGTGGAGGTAGGAACTGAAGAGGCTACCGGGATTACGACGATTATGATCAATTGGATGGTGGAGCCTTTCACCTAAAGGTAGATCTCCCTTACTTTAATGGTACATTCAATATTAAAGAGTTTCTTGATTGGTTGGCAGAGGTGGAGAGATTCTTTGATTATAAGGATCTTCGGAGGAGCGAAGGGTAAAGACGGTGGCTTGTAGGTTGAAGGGTGGTGCTTCTGTCTGGTGGGAGAGAGTGCAGAGTAGGCGGTTGAGGGAAGGAAGACAACCTGTGTGAACGTGGATCCATATGAAATAATTGATGAAGAGGGAGATTTTTCCTCCTGATTATGAGTAGATATTGTTCCAGCAGTATCAGAGGTGTCGCTAAGGGATGCGGATTGTCCATGAATATACTGCTCAGTTTATGAGATTAGCGGAGCACAATGATCTGAGAGAGAGTGAAGGGCAACAAGTGGCTAGGTATGTTGATGGCCTAAAGTTGCAAATCAAGGATAAAATTGGGGTAACGGTGTTGAGGAGTATGTGTGAGGCCAAGAATATGGCATTAAGGGCTGAACTTATGTTGAATGATAAGAACACCGGGTTTGATGATGGTGGTACTAGGAGATTCGAAAATGATTATTCGGGTCAACCTATGGTTGAAAAGAATGACAACATTGAGGAAAAACAAGGCATGAGTGGTGATAAAAAAGATGACAAAGCTATTGGTAAAAAGCCCATTGAGGTTAAAGACAATCCAAAGCAGAATAATCCCTATGATAAGCTAATTTTGGGTTAGTGTTATAGATGCAATCAGTCGGGTCACCGGTTAAATGAATGCCCTAATAGGAAAGGAGTTAACATAGTTAAGAGGGATGAGGAGATATGTGAACCTGATGGTGATGATGAGTGCTATGATGAAGGTAGAGAAGTTCAGCAAGCTTATGTGATCAGGAAACTGATGTTAGCATCTAAGGAGGAGGACAAAATTCAACGATTCCAGTTGTTTCGTACTAGGTGTACAATAGATGGGAAGGTATTTGACCTAGTTGTTGATGGAGGTAGCTGTGAGAACATTATTGATGGGGAAGTTGTGAAGCAATTGGGTTTACCAGTGGAAAAACACCCTAATCCATACACTATAGGATGGATCAAAGTAGCTAAAAGGATTAATGTGAAAGAGAGGTGTAAAGTACCATTCTCGATAGGTAAATATGAAGATGAGGCCTATTGTGATATAGTGGATATGGAGGCAGGTCATTAGTTGTTGGGAAGGCCTTGGCAGTATGATGTGGATGCCTATATGTGAAGGGAGAATGTGTACAGGTTAGAAAAGGGTGGCATGAATACACTTTACTGCCTTGAAGGTAGTAAAATGTACTAAAGCAGTCAAATCAGATGGGTAGTCTTTTCTGATTAACATCCATTCAACAAGAGAGATAAATGAGCCTCGAGTTATTTCGCATGTTAAGACAAATCATGGCAATAGAAGAGAAGAATAGTGAAGATATGTTGGGAGTAGTAAAAGAAGTATTGAAGGAGTTGGTTCTACGTCAAATTGTGGTGTTCTAAAGCATCTGAATGGTTAGACTCGACTTGGCAAAGAGGGTGTGGACAATGGATTTGGTTCTTGTAGGAGTTTCTTATCAAGCAAAGCACAAGTTAAGAATGCAGAATAAGATGGTTGATACATTCCATTCTATCCAGATGACTTATCTCTATATCTAGATGAGAACTCGGGGTCGAGTTCTTTGCAGGTGGGAGAGAATGAGGTAGATGAGATATCGACGCGTTTATGAGCAAAGAAGCGACTCGAAGGAACATGAATGAAGGCTACCGGCTTTAAAAGGTCGGCCTTGATGGTGCAAAGACCCGACCCACTAAATCCCAAGATTTAGTGTACCGAGTCCCCAACCATATATAACATTTTCATATTATATGTAAAGTTGTCCTAAAACTACAGTTTATGAGAATTGTTTGATCAAATCTACTAAAACTTTATAAACATCCTTTAACAAAACAAGATTGTTAATAAAAGCAATCTATACATATATATATACATCATATGTACAAAGTTTAGTATCAATACAAGACACTACAAAAATTACAAGTTTTTTGTAGTACAAAAGATAATCTAAAGAGATCTTAAGGTCTTTTACACTTAGGTTTATCTAACAAGCCTTCTAAATAGAGAATTATGCTTTAAACAAAAGCTTCTCCAAAATCCAAGGGAATTCGAGTCCTACTCGTCCCACTCCCACTCGTCCATGAATCGCTCAAAATTTGACCCGTATCTCAAATCATCATATAACTCATTTTCATTGGCTACAAAGTAGCAAAAGTGAGCCAAATGCTTAGTATGTAATAACAAATATAAGAAAATTTTATCGAGCAAACTTAAATAAAATGAAATGCATCAATGATCAAGTCATTATCTTATTAAGTTTTCTTTTAACAAAACAATAGGAGGATGTTTAAAACCTGGAATTACGCTTTGGGAATTTAGGGGTCCTGAGTAACAGCAGCTGCTCAGGGGGTTGATATAAGCAGTTCGAATACTTATATCTCCTATATCTATTCCATAAAGAAATAGCTTCATTTAAGGTTTAAAAACCGTTGCTCGACTCTACTTGAACTCAGTCCACAACATGAGCTTAGTTCACAAGTTCCCATAAACTTTGAACTAAACCATGGTATTTCCTCCTAAGTTTAAGCAAACGTTACTCGGATACTATTCTCCCCATTGGCTATCCACTTAACAAAAAACGAATCGCTATTGCATCATAGCGTACCATTGTATCATGGTAAAGTCATTGCATCATGACTTAAGTTAAGCGCCTAAATAACATATCATTGCATCATGACAATGGGAACCAACAAAGCCGAATATAAGCTGCTAGGTTAGAGAGATGGATTGCCAGCTTAGGGAGATAGGCCGCCCGATATTTTGCCTTTTAAGCTGTCAGATTTTACTCCAGCCTTTATTTATTCGAGTTATTTTCTTTATTATCGTTTTTAGGACTTTGTTATGCATATAAATAGTCAGAAACCCTAACTTATGTTTATTAGAACATTTTTATCAATTTGAAATCCAAGTTTGGAGAATTCTCTCTGAAATTGCAATTGTCTTATAATTGTATGAATTAAGTTCACGTTTGAGATTCACTCGTCGAATGTTCTCATTCTATCCACACTAGCTCGCTGCATCATGTATGTTTTCGTTAAATTGTTTTCTGAACTTCTTTGTCAAAGATAATTAGATAATTTAGAATTTTGTACAGAATACAGATCCGTTCAACCATAAAGACATGAAAATTTTATAATTTTAGAAAAATTTATAGTACAGGCAAATTAATCTCTGCATTTGGCCCCGTCACTGTATCAAGTACTGCATGCCAACTTTATTTGCTGACTTTTCCTTTCATAGGTTAATGTAAACGGAATTATGATAGTATAACGAAAATTATGGGTGTATCGTGTATGACACGTAAAAACTTGTGTTTTTCAGTCATATCACAAATCCTGGAGCATGGTGTTGAGGCCGCCAAGTCTATGCTCTTAGATTAATCAAGTATTTTATGCTGCCAGACCTTTGAACAAGTGCACTTTATGTTCTTTCCTAGAGAGTCCAATTGGGTAGCTGATAGGCCTGCAAGTCTAATGCATGATCAAACCATGGGAGAATGGTTAGCTTTTGTTCCTCCTATCTTAATTTTGCGGCTGCTGGAGAAGGATCAGGCATATCCAGGCTGTAGAGGGACTCTTAGGACCTCTTGATTTTTCGCAAATGCTATAGTATGACATATATGGAAAACTCTTCTGTTTTATGTACATTGGATATCTTCTTGTTTTATCAACTTTCTTTGCAGTCTTTTCTTTTCATAGGATAAAGTAAACGGAATTATGTAGTCTAATGAAAAACATGGGAGTTCGATATGTAAAGACTTGGGTTTTTTCAGTTATATTCTACAAAATTTGGACCATGGTTTTGGAGGTAGCCTGTGTTGAAGAAACATTAAAAAAGAAGTGGATTTAATTTAAAAATTGTGGGTCTATCTTTATCGGTTATTTCCATATGTTTGAAAGTTTATTTTGATTTTTTAGTTGGTAGCCGTCTATGTTTTTTTCTGGTTATATAAAGTTAATTTTTTATCCTTATCTTGTTGAGCTATTGGGATAAGTTCTCTCTCTGTTATGTGAACCTATTTAAAGCATGCTATTTAAATTGGTTTTGTATTAAATAAACAATTAGCAAATTCATTAATGCTAAAATTTCCAACAGCCAGTCTATAGTTTTAGGTCCTCTAAATGGGATACTTATCTAAAGGATAGGCGCCACACAATATTTCCCATGGTCTATTATATATCTAATTGGCCAAAATGTGGTGAGTAGCAGAAATTATACTTGACTTACAAGTGCCTAAAAAAATAAATATATTAAAAATCATCTATTAGTTAAATCACTTAAAAGTGAAAATCATATATCACCCGTATTGTTTAAGTTTTATTTTCTTTGTATACCGGTGGGGTTATGGAACTAGTTGATTAAGGGGAAAAAAAAATTGATTAAGGAGAAAAAAAAATAAGGATCATGAGTTAGTATGATGTAAATAAAGTTATGAAAGAGTATATAATGTAGAATGAAACTTTTTCGTCCCCATACCCAGGTTTACATGGAAAACACAACCTAATGCTGAACTCATGATTTTTACCATTGAATAAGTAGTTATAAAAATCGCATAACTTGAAGCAATCATGTCACAGCACTTTTAGTTCTAGCATCGTTTACACCCAACTTTTTGAGACGAAGAGGAACTAAGGACCAAAGATACCTTGTTCTTGGAATTTCTAGAAAAAAAGTTCTTTTATTGAAACCGACATCCATGCATTATATGGTAGATTTTTTTCCTGATCATCCTTTTGATCCTAAATTACACATCACACTTTGTTTGCATCCACCCTCTGGATTTGAAGGGATGCCCCCCTTGTTCAAACTCGTTTTTAGAAACAATAAACGATCGTATATAGAGAATGAAGATACCCATTTGTCTTATTTTGAAAAGTTAGGTGCTAAAAGAATATATGTTTAACAGAAAAAAAGAAAATTTGTTTGCATTATTAGCTATTGAAACTGTGAACTGAACGGAATTGAAACGACCTTTTATTGTTGAAAAAATTCTTAAACCGAATCATATGATTTTTCAAAGCAATAAAAAAGAGAATCATTATTCTCTGATTTGATTCGGAACCAATCTCTACAGTATGGTATGCACCCCTAATAAAAATATAACAGTAACAATTTATCAAAATGTGATATGTAATCGAGAATAGATATTTCTTCAGATCCGGTTTTAATTGGGGGGAAAAGAAAAACCACTGAGGAAAGGTCCGATTGTGAGATGGAGATCTCAATTTGTTGATGATTTAAGAGTCCAAATTTCTAAATTCCACTCGTTTTGTATAATTCAGCTTCCCATGTAAGATTTTGTCTCTCCTTTTCCCTGGAAAAAAAATGTTAAAAAAAAAGCATTTTTCACTTTTAAAAATTTCCTTACAGTCCCGATTTTACAACATAACATAGCGTTCAAATTCCATGTCAATTGCCTTACCCCAAATTTAAAAGCTAAATTTAAACCCCATATCAATTGTCTTCATCTTCTAAATATTATTACAGATTAACAGACATATGCTAAGCCAAGTTGATTGCTATGATTCGACCCAGTAGAAACAACAGAAATTCCAAAAACGTGTCTTGGTTAACGCTCCGCCAGCTAAAAACTCCTAGTTTGAGTTCATACTTGTATAACTGACAAATTAGAAACTCAAGCAGGTTAACGTGGTTGCATCGCTGAATATGTTAATTCATTTAGTGACTATCTCTCAAGTTGTCTTTCTAGAGCTCCTCTCCCAAGCAAATCAGCTGGTTGCTTGGGTTGTACTTCAATAACTTTCATCTCATTCCCAATGATGGCAATAGCATCCGATATACTAGGCCTATCATTTGGATGTTCCTGAACACATAAAAGTATCACATGAACATATCTCATGATACAATAGAGCTAGCTGAGGAGTATTTGAACAAGTTAGAATTGTTGAAGAGGCAACCCAAGAGGCACGAGAATAAAGGCTGCCGGCCTTGGAAGATTGGTGTGAGCAGGCATCAAATCCATTGGCCTTAGAGGTCTGAGCCACTGGTCTTGTGCTGGTCTTCATGGCGTCCAGCAAGTGAATTTTTAAGGTTGGTTTCAATGGTTCCAGCTTTGTACCAACCTATATATTTTATGAATTATCTTTTTACGACTTTTATTTTATAGTATAAATAGTTTCAGACTAGTTTTTCTTTTAACCTAGACCTTATTACTATATTGAAATACAATCTTTGAGAGAGTTTTCTCTGTTAATTGCTTATTTGCAATTGAGTTCCTGTGAATTCAACTGGTGTGTTGATCACGTTTATCTTTACACTTTCTGCACTATGTCAGTTGGTATCAAACCAAGGTTAGAATCCTGCGAAGATGTCGTTAGGCAAAGGTGCTAACAGCGATTGTATTCGCGGCGATGTCCACGATACAAGAGTTCCGAGGAACTGAAATTCTTAAGGCGACAAACGATGCCATGGAAAAGAATCCAACAAATTGAAGAGCGTCTTGAGAATTTGATCCAGCGTTTTGACGCATTGGTAGAGGTTATCAACGGAGGTATAGAGGTTGGTATGGGACGACTAGGGGTAAGAGGAGCCAATGAAGTCCAATCAATTGACCTGTCACTGCAAATCGATAGGCTCGGATTTCTAATAAAGAATTTGAGGAGGAGGATGAATTACTGTATAATGAGAGACGACCGTGGAGGAGAGGCGGTAGTGATGGTAGTGGTAGATACGAGAGGAATTATTATGGATACAATCAAGGCGACAGTAAGGACTTCCATTTAAGGTAGATATCCCTTTTTTAATGGCAATATGAATATAGAATAATTTTTAGATTGGATGGCGGAAGTAGATCGATTTTTTGACTACATGCAGTCAGAGGATCGTAGAGTAAATTAGTTGTGTGCAGATTGAAGGGAGAGCCTCTACTTAGTGGGAGAGGTTGCAAAATAGGAGATAGAGAGAGGAAGGCAACTCGGTGAGAACGTGGTACTGGTGAAGTTAGTACTACAACGAGATTTTCTTTGACTCGTTTTACAATCCTTTTTTAAGTGATGTTGCCAAGGTCACATTCTATCATGACTATATAGCTAAATTTATGAGATTGGTTGAAAAGAAAGATTCGAGAGAAAGTGAAGGGCATCAAGTGGCTAGGTATGTTGATGGATTGAAATTACAAATCAAGGACAAAATTGAAGTAAATGTGATGAGGAGCTTGAATGAGACGAAGGATATGGCACTTAGGGCTGAGATGGTGATACATGATAAGAGCAACCGCTTTGAAGGAGGAAATAGGACGTATGGAGTTGAGGGTGCAGTTAATAGCAAATCCATGGCTAAGAAACATAAATGTCATGAAGAGAAGCAAACTATGGGTAGTGAAAAGAGAGAAGACAAAGCCGCTGGTAAAAGGATTATTGAGGTTAAGGATGCTCCAAAGTAGAACAATCCTTACACTAGACCCATCCCGGGCTAATGTTTTCGCTGTAACCAACCAGGGCACAGGTCCAACGGATGCCCGAATAGAAAAGGTGTGGATATAGTAGAGTAGGATGAGGAAGAAGAAATTTGTGAGCTCGATGGAGATGATGAGGTTTATGAGGATGAAGATGAGAGAGTTGAGTCGACCTATGTCATTAGGAGGATGGTGCTAGTGCTTAAGCAAGAGGATAACACTCAATGGCATCAGTTATTTTGCACTAAATGCACTATTGGTGGAAGAGTGTTTGATTTGATTGTGGATAGTGGGAGTTATGAGAATATAATTGGTAGGGTGGTTGTTGAACAGTTGCAACTCCTAGTTGAGAAACATCCTAATCGCTATGCCATAGGGTGGATAAAGTATGCTGAGAGGATAGATGTGAAAGAGAGATGTCAAGTGCCATTCTCTATTGGTAAATACCAGGATGAAGTCTATTATGATATTGTAGACATGGGTGCTTGTCATGTGTTATTTGGGCATCCTTGGCAGTATGATTTGAATGCACAACATGGTAGGAAGGAGAATTTGTATAGGATGGAGAAACGCAGTGTGAAATACACTTTGCTACCTCTTAAGGCGGCAAACCGCTCCAAGGAGGCTATTACTGAGAAGCGCTCCTTCCTAACTATCACTCAATAAGGAGTCTAGTGTAGTGCATGCTTTGATCGTGAAGAATGTTATGAAAGTGGAGGAGGAGAGTGGTAGTGAGGTGCCAGAGTAAGTGGGGGTGCTAGAGCAATTCAAGGAAGTGTTGCCTGAAGATTTGCCAGGGGGGTTACCACCTCTGAGAGATATCCAGCACCAAATTGGAGCTAGCTTGCCTAATTTGCCACATTATAGGATGCGTCCCAAAGAAATAGAGGTTCTACAGGAGAAGGTACAAGAGCTTATGCAGAAGGGATTCATTAAGGACAATTTGAGTCCATGTGCTGTACCTACACTACTTACACCTAAGAAGGATGGCAGTTGGCGAATGTGTATTGATAGTAAAGCTATCAACAAAATCACTATTGGGTACAAATTCCCAATTCCTTGCCTGAAGGATGTACTGGATAGATTGAATGGAGCAATTGTCTTTTACAAGGTGGATTTGAGGAGTGGTTACCACCAGATTAGGATTAGGCTTGGGGATGAATAATAGGGCCTTCAAGATAAAGGAAGGGCTTTACGAATGATTGGTGATGCCCTTTGGTTTTAGCAATGCTCCCCACACTAACAAAATGGAATAAGCACCACACATTTTTATCCATAGTCTATTATGTATCTAATTGGCTGAATATAAGTAAAGAAATTATTACGCAAAGTGAAAAGTGAAAAAAAAAAATAGCAAATTACTAAACAATTGCTTGAACAAAAGTGATGAAGATGACTAGACGCGACATAGGTCCCTGGCGAGTTGGAAGTACATTGAAATAAGAATTTGAGACACATATATGTCGTTTTCTAAAAAAGCAATGTGATAACGGTACGAAAGATATTTGAATTTTTCGAAAAAGGTTTTTTTTCTTTTCCCCCTTCTATTAACCAAGACCTAAGCAGAACAAATCATACTGTTCAAGCAGGTGACTTTCACAACGGCCCAAAAACAAAAAAGAGGGGTGATTTTACCATTGAACAAATAGTTATGAGAACCAACCTTTCTTGAAGAAAATGTTAATCTTCCGTGTGGTATCTAAACTTTGTATAATTATCTATCTAAACTTTAAACTATTTAATTTTAGACTTAATAAAGATTTTGTTTTACTAATCTCATATATCCACCAAATGAGGAAGTGATATGTATTAAATAGCCAATAAAAAGAAGTAGAAAATTAGATAATTAAGCAAACTAATTAATAAGCAAATGATAATTGTTTGAAGTGAATTTGTCTATCTAATTGTTTAATTAGACAATGTATTAATTAATTTGATTGCTTAATTGTTTTATTTTTTAATTTTTTGTTGGATACTTAACACGAGTCATTTGTCTATTATTAAGAGCATTGGCTTAGCTTAACATACTTACAAATATAGTATTAATGAACATGAAAACTTGGATTAGTATTAAATTGACTATTTTAAAATTCATATATACAGTAATTTGTTTGGGAAACATTTTGGTATCAAATGCTAGAGTGGGCTTGGATCCATTGGTTCCTTTTTTTTTTTTTTAATCTTAAAGCAAACTATTAAATAACAATTTGGATCATATTAGACAGTTTTAAACCATAAAATAACAATTTGATTCATTTCAAATTATGGCTATAAAAAAATTCTAATAGAAAAGAATTTTTGTTCTAATTTTTGACATTTATATAGAGATTTAAATATTTAAAACTGGAAAGAAAAAAAAGGATGATAATTGCTTGGTTATAAAACATATAATTACATGCATATAAGTCTACTGTTGTAATTCTTTGAGGAAAGAAAATAACTGCTTGGTTATATACTCCACAAAGTCGGAAAAAAAAAGATAAATTTAATTCACCAGTAAAAGAATATATCTTAAACCTAGAAAAGAACAATTTAATGTCAATCAACAACTATCAAATAATAAAATCATCATTATAAAAAATAAATTATAGCTACAAATAAAACATTATTATGTTTTCCTAAAACAATTTGGTTTAGTTTACAAATTGATGTAGTTTATCCCTACAAACCAAGCATACATTTATGGGCCTATTTAAATTGAAAATTTTTCAAACCAAGTAGCTTTAAAAACCTTATTTTCGGCTTGGTTTAATTCGGTTTATGAATTGATTCAACTAGTTGGTTTTTTTCCCATCCTATCAAATGCTGTATTAACCCTTAACGGAAAAAAAAAAAAAAAGAAACACAAGGCCAATGGCGGATTTAATGGCTCACTGGGCCAGGCCGTTGAAGTTAACTAAAATTAATTAATTATTTTTTAAAATATATAATACCTTATTATATACATATATTTAAAAAAGAAAATAAGAACATGATATTAGTTAGGGATTTGTTTATGCAAATATGAGGTCTTGAGACGTCATTTTAAATTCTCAAAGTGCATTTATTACTTGAATACATTTGCGCCTTTATTTTATGCTTTATCGAACCACATTAAATCCATTTATTATAAAGTGTTATATTTAAGACATAAATTCTTTTGAATTGATATTTTTAAATTAGGAGAAATTCTATCCTTTCATTATTAATTTTAACAAGACTAGTCATTTTGATCATTGAACGGCTCATATCACACTCAACCATGATCATACCACTAAAATGATTAATATTATGATTATTGTATCTATTTTAGCAGTTAGATGATCGAATACATGATTTCGTCTTTCGAACTGTAGAAGCTCCTATAAAATTGTAGTACATATAATGAAAAAATAATTATACAATCACATTATAGAGGTTTAGTGACAATAATGCTACCTAAATTTTTGCAAAATATTTAACTAAGTAATTGAAGTTTCTTTTTGAATAATTTAGTACCTAAACAATGTTTTCGAGGATTTTTTCCATACCTAAAGCAAGTTTAATTAAATATTAAAAAAAATCAGCCAAAATTTTATCTAGGTACTAAAATTATAAAAGTCATATGACTTTTCTTTTTTTCACCCTAATTATATGACTTGGTTTGGCTTTTTTTTTTTTTTTTTAAACAATTAATGTTATAAAAGAGAATATAAATAGTTGAACATTTATTACCAAATAATTTATATGTTTTCTTAACAGTTAATCTGGTGTAGAGTAACGTATGTAATGTGAACGTTGCTGTCTTCTCCTTAGTGCGTGATATAAAGATGACGCTTTGAATAATACGCCTGCAACTTATTGAACCGCTTCTCCATAGACATCCTCCTCTACACAACAACCCTACTATTAGTCCTATCCTTGTTGCCCTTGCCACCTTTATCAAAATCAAAGTTAGGAAAATCATACACCACCTCATCATTTTCTTCAGCAAGCTACCGCTATTGTTTGACCATACCAAGCATTTGCATACAAACATACAAGGTGAAATAATGATTCAACGAAAGTTTGGAAGAACCAAGAAAGCAACGTCGACAAAACTACCCCGCGAATCCACAACGATGGAAATGTTGGAGGCGTTGATTGAAAAATACCGGGATATGATAAAAAGATAGTTGGTCTATCTTAGTTGGTTATTTCTATATAGTTTGTTTTGATTTTTAGTTAATAGAAGTTTATTTTTTTTTTAATTTAGTAGATGTGTGAAATCTTTTATCCTTATTTTATTGAGATATTAGAATAAACTCTATGTCTTGTGTAAGCCTAATTAAAGGCTTATTGTTTACATCAATTAAGCAAGTCAATGAAACAATTAGCAACTTCTACAATAATTTTCTTTCTACTCTTTCTTTTTAATGCTAAAAATTCCAACATGGTATCAGAGCTCCAAAGGCCCTAAGGGCTTGTGAGATTTTCGATAAAAAAAAGAGTGTGAGTCTTGATGGTATCAAATACTTTTTCTACTGCTATTCCTATTTTTAAAGGAGAGAATTATCATCCATGGGCTATTAAAATGATGTCTTATCTACAACCTTTGAGTTTTTGGGAGCTTATTGAGAGTGATTATGACTCTACTCCTCTCACTCACAATCCATCATTGGCACAACTCAAGAAACATGAAGAATAATTGGTAAAAAGACTAAGGCCCTCACCTGCATTCATTCAACAGCATTAGAGGAGATTTTCACAAACATAATGGCTTATGAATCACCAAAAGAAGCATTGGAAAGCTTAAAGAAGAATTTGAAGGTAATACTCAAACAAAGTTGATGCAAATCTTGAATCTCAAACGTGAATTTGAGATACAAAAAATGAAGGAATCTGAAAATGTTGAGGAATATGATAGCATGCTTATGTCCCTTATTAATCAAATCATATTGCTTGATGAAGAATTTCCAAACCTAAGAATAGTGGAAAAACTTCTTGTAAGCCTACCTAAAATGTACGAGTCAAAAATTTGTTCACTTGAGATTGCTAAAGATCTATCAAAATTAACTTTTGATGAATTGATCAATGATCAAGCAGTGGATCAAAAAACAATGAGGCAAGAAGAAATCAAACAAATAGTTGAAAGAGCTTATCTAGCAAAGACTTCATTTTCAAAAGGAAAAGGAAGAATTCCTTAATGCAACCATTGCAAAAAACTTGGTCATCAAGAAGAAGATTGTTGGCACAAGAGGAAGCCACAATGTTTCAAGTGTAAGAGATTTGGGCATTTGCAGAAAAATTGCAGAGTCCAAATTGAAGAAGAACAAACAAATATGGCAAATATCGCTATAGAAAACTCTTTTTTAGACATATGGTGAGAAGTGCACCAAAGAAAAGGTGTTGGAGAGATGTGCTCCAAGAGTTGGTGATAATGTGCACCAACAAGGTTAGAGTTGGTGATAAAGTGCATCAACAAGATTAAAGCTAATGAGAAAGTGCATCAACAAGGTTTTTGATGAGAAGTGTATCATTTAGTGAAGATAAATGCTTCACACAATTTAGAAGATTGTGGAGAAGTCCTCCATAACCAAGAAATTTAAATTTTGTAACTTTTGAATCAAGGGGAGCGTTGGAGATTGACTCAAAGATAAGTGGATATGATAAAAAATAGTTGGTCTATCTTAGTTGGTTATTTTTACAATATGTTTTGATTTTTAGTTAGTAGAAGTCTATCTTTTTTATTTATTAGATGTGTTAAGTCTTTTATCCTTATCTTATTGAGATATTGGGATAAACTTTATCTCTTTTGTAAGCCTATTTAAAGAGGTATTGTTTACATCAGCTAAACAAGTTAATATAACAATTAGCAACTTCTACAATAATTTTCTTTCTACTCTTTCCTTTTAATGATAAAAATTCCAATAGGAAAGCCCTGCTAGTTCGATAACACTACATCACGGACATAACTATTAGCAACGCTAGCCACACGCTTCCACACCAGGTTAAGGTCCACTGAATAAGGGAAATGTAGGTCCTTTATGTCCAGGGTCACCCACTAGGTTATTTGGTTAGTGCAGTACATCCAAAATCAAACCCATCATAGTACTAGTCAGCAACAGGACATCGTCCTTTAGTTCATTATCATTAGAAGAGAGCTGGAACCCTCGCTAACACTAGCCAACGATGTGGGAGCACAAAAAAGTCGCATACTCAGCTAGTTCTCTACAGCAACTGCCTCCTTTTGCTTTTCATGGTGAACTAGTCCCTCTTTTGCAAAAGCTATCTATTCTCAAATAATAGCACCCTTGGCGAGAGGCAATATAGCAACAGTGACCACCATAGATTCAAAGCATTTCTTAAAACAATGGGTGCCAGTCACGTTCCCTAAGTTTCACCAAACTTTCTCCACAAGTTTTGTAATTGTCCAGCTTTCTCTCCATTTTCAATAAAATTTTCTCCCTAAGTCAAAACTTTATTCCCAAGTTAGTTTCTCTCCTTCTTCTCTCTATGACACACTAAGCTTGGTCAACAAGTTTTTCTCCTTCTTTCTCTACTTTTTCCATTAGTTCTGCGCAATCACTTATACACACACTTCAACTTTCATTTCTCTCTCTCTCTTTTGTTCCATCTCTCTCTCACTATCACACTCTCTCTAATTCCTCGCGCACACACAAAAATTAGTCTCCCAGTGCTTACATGCTAACATGCCAATTGAGGAGAAAGGAGAAGGCCAAGTTCCATTCCATTTTCCATCAAAAGTGAACCTTAGAATCTGCTTTAAGTAAGTTCCCTAATCTAGTATCTTCCTTAGGTTGAGATAGGTTTTAATCATGAGATATATGGACTTAATCTGGAAATCCATGGGATTATGAGGATACATACCTTTAATCAAGGTTGTCGAACTGGCTTATCTATAAAGAATTGGAACGTACAATATATAGCTTCAAAAAAGTATATATATCCTTACATAAGTAGTAAAATACTTGAAATACATAATGAATTTGAAAAAAAAGAAAAAAGAAATCAAGTTCTCTTATTTATAATAACTCCTAATCCATAATATAACGTAAATAAAAAAAAAAATAAAACAAGTAGTGTTAAAATTAAGTTATTTTCTATTATTTTGTTTTAAAGAAGTTATGAATTAAACGATCTAACTTTTCAACTTTAAATTTTCAATTATATAAAAAATTTAAATAAGTTTTTCTTGTATACTTTATAACTATAACTTGACTTAAATGAATTCTATTAATATAGAACAAGAAAGTAGAGGGGAGAGAGCGAAAGCGATAGAGATAAAAAGAGAAAACAAAATTGAAATGTGATATGAAAAATGCATAATCATAATAATTGATGTGCTTGTAAAAACAAGGTTGTGCTTTTATATTTTAGGATTTGACTCAAACAGACTGTAATCACGTTGATAAGAGAATTATAATTCCATAATGGAAATGAGAATTTGAAGATAGTTGCTACTAACCCCTATTTCAGTGTAGTTGTAAGCGTATAACAAATTGACACATTAGAAAAGATGGTTCTACACGATGAAAAATAGGTTTATTACACTCCTTTTCCCTCATTAAGTGTTCTTTTCTGTTTCTTTTGACATTTGGAACCTAATATAGAGTATAGTTCACTGTTTCATAGACCAGTGTTTTCGTCCTTACATGGGAAACAAAACATCAACATATTGCTTCATAGAAAATTCATACTTGTAGTCAAATTACAATACCATGAAACTCATGCATATGCGAACGTGGTTACATGGTTGTAGTCAAATTACAATACCACAAAACTCATGCATACGCAAACACAGTTGCATGGTTGAGTAGGTTAAATCATTTAGTGAAATTCTCTTAGAATTTGATTCAAGGGCACTTCTTCTAACCAAATAAATGGGTTGTTTCAGTTGTACTTTAATAACTTTCACCTCGTTTCTAATTTTGGCAACGATATCTAATATACTGGGCCTATCAATTTGATGTTCCAGAATTTGAACTTTCCGTCATATTTTTTATCTTGGATCATCGTTGGAACGTTCCATAAAGCATCCATCGACTTTCTCAGTTCTGATCTAGCACCGATCTAAGGGAGTACCTTGGCTGTGCTTGCCTCTTTGGCGATCAGGTAAGATCCTTTTTCCTTTTTATTTTATTGCTTTTCTTTGTTTAGTTTAGTTTAAATAATAGTAATCATGACGTACAAATGAGTAATATAAAAGTTACAATTAAACCGCAATATAGATAATTCAAAACAATCAAAATAGTAGATCAATAAATAATAAATAATAATTGATGGTCACAAAAAAGAAAGTGCATGTAATATATGTATGTATACAGAGAGGACGCTATAAATATACTCATATGTATACATAAATAAGTGTAGAAGAATGATATAATAATAAAATTATGACATGTGATATAGGTTTGAAATTTGTCATATCATTTAGAAAAATGTATTTTTTCCTAAATAAAGAAAAAACTCATAGTGAAATAATTTATGCATTAAAAAGAATCAGCCAAATATATTATATATATATATATTTTTTTAAAGAATTACGTGTTGTCTGATCTCAATTAGCGAGTATGTAAGCACCTACAGAGCAACTTAAAAACCTTAAAAAAAAAACTTTCCTTTTTTTTACTATCATGTAAATATTAATTTGATTGACAATTAGTTTTAAATATCGATGACTGCATCACTTTGTAAATTTTAAATAGACCACTTGTAAATATTATACTTTGTAACCAACTTTAGAATATTAAAGGAATGAGATTTAATTAAAGAATTTAATTTGGTAACCATACGATTCTAATATGATAGCCCCCATATCCAAGAATCTATGGTTTATTAAAAAATGTTTTTGAATTAGTTTCCTACTCATAGACTCAGTGGCTAAGTTAGGATCAACCAATCCTTTTAATCACAAGTTACAATTTTTTCTCAACTCTAGTCTGGTGGCGAGGCCAAAAGTTTTATAAAGTTTCATATTTCTTTTGATTCCTAGTTGAGGGTATATTTCAAATGGGTTAGGATTTGATATAAATTTATTTAAAAAAATTAAACTAGAAAATGGAAAAATTTAAGCTTAACAACTTGGCAATTCTACTAGAGACCATTATTACATAAAGCCTAGCCACCTAATAAACTCTGTAATTAGAAATTATTCCTTTAATGTTCGTCTTTAATAAATTAATTATTGATTGTATGCATATTTTGTATATAGCAATTTTTTTCCTAATTAGTTGTACTAACATTTTCATTCAACTAATGCAAAAAAAAAAAAAAAAAAAAAAAAAAATTTAAACCAAAGTCCATATGATGAGCACTTGACACTTTTTTTTCCCCTTTTGTTAGGGTGGGAAGGAAGGAATCTATTTTATGAAATATGTGTGTTATATATGATCAAAACTAGGCTACCTTAGGACCTATGATGGGAGACCCTAGTAGGCTTTGGGTGTGATGGTATCCACTGCTTGAAGTATGAATTTGCCCCCAACTCCGTTTAGCGTGACCATGGTTTGTTAAATCGGGAGACCTTTAGAACCCACTCAATTGCATTCATGAATATTGGTTTGTAAATAATTAATAATAGGGTATACCTTAAAAGCGTTGCAATTTTATAAATACATTTTAAAGTCGTCCGCCTGTAAATATATCCACCTTGATTTTCCTCTAATAAAGTTGCAACTCGAATTAGAACTTTAATGGCCTCATTATTAGTTAGTTGTCAACCCCCATATTTGCATCCATGTGATTTCTTTCTCTTGCTTTTTATGCTTGGTACCTGAACTTTCTTAAAAAGTTCAATTAGGTACCTGATGTTTTATTTTCAACAATTTGGTACTTGAACTTTTGTAAAAAGTTCGATCAGGTACATAAAGTTTGGTTTTAACAATGTTAATACCTAAACAAAGTTTTTGCGGACTTTTTTCATACTTGATTCAACTTGCTTTAGGTATAAAAAAAGTCTGCAAAAATTTTATTTAGATACTAAAATTGTTAAAACTAAACTTCAGGTGTAAAAAAAACAGCAAAAACTGTTTTTAGGTATCAAATTGATAAAAACAAAACTTCAGGTATCTAATTGAATATTTTGTGAAAGTTCAGATATCATTTTTATCATTAACCTAATAATATGTATTAGGAAGCTAGTAACAATTTTGAATAACTTATAGGTTGTATATAATGCATTTAACTTCTTGTAACAGTAGTTCATTCATCGTGTGAATTCTCACTTTAGTAAATAAATATAATTTTTTGTTTTGGAAAAACAGAATTAAACGGCTCATCATTTTTCTTTGCATTTGTCATTTATCCAGGAAGATGTCAAGGGATCTACAAAATCTTTTCTACATCATGGGGATTCCTAATCCATGGCTTCAACTAGCTAAGATAGAGGCCCATATTTGGGAGGAAATGGTCCTGAGAGCTAAAATGAAAGTTAAGACTCTGTTAGAAGATAATTAAGAGCTTTTAGGCCAATTAGATAAAACAAAATCCCTCATGCATGAAATGTTAGAGCAAAATCAGTTGACTATGGGAGCTTTTTCTCTCCTCGAGAAGCTTTCTTAGCCAAAATCAGTTTGACATCTTAGGATATATTTTGAAAAGAAAATAATATTCTGATGTAATTAAATATTGTTAAGTGAAATAAATAACAAGTTCAATATTTTTCATGTGCTACTTATTAAAAAGAAAAAAAAGATAAAGTAAAAAAAAAAAAAATATATATATATATATATATATCCCATAGGTTATAGATAATAGGAATCACTCTTTCTTCAACTTCTAAAAAAAATAACATATAATTAAATTTTTTTAATAAAAATAGGGGTTTCTAAATACTTCATTCATCCTTGAAAATGCTATTATCATGTCAATAGTTAAATTATTAATTATTTTATCCTAAATAGTATTTGGTCACTACTTTTTAATAAATTTGAGCCTTAAAAATTTCATAAAAAAGTGGGAGATCGAAAGAATTTTTCAAAAAAAAAAAAAAACAAGAGGAAAAGAGAATTTTGCTAATAGACAAGGATCCTTTGAATTATTTTAAGTGGGTCAGTCTAATTTGAGGCCCAATGATCACTCACTCTAGGCCAAAACTGAACTACAAGTTAAATAAAATTAGAATTGGGGGACAATGGAGAGGATTTGATTAACACTAATTAAGGGCATTTGTCGGGCTTATTTTCCAAAAAATGGGTCCAATATAGATGAGGCATTTAGTGCACTAACTAGCTTGAGGCAAAATGAAAAAGTGGAAGATTGAAAAAACCAAGAAAAATCTCATTATTTTGAAAAGCTAGAATGATAAGAGGTAAAACAAATTCTAAACACCAACCCTAAACACTTGAGAGCAGAGTGACATTAAAGGGAGGAAGTCCCTTTGATTTAAGCTAATAACCAAAAGCCTACATCACAATATGAGAAAGACCTAATAGATTTTCCAACACATATCACTTACAAGATGGACCATAAATTTTGGAATCAAAGTCAAACATGTGAAAATAAGCTTAAGAGAATATAAGTCCTCATGGACTAGATGTTTTAAAATGAGACAACTATCCCCTGGTGAAGAAATCATTCACAAGGGCATGTGGAATCACTTGCCCCAAGTTGAAAGTTATTTGCCCAAGCATAAGAACTATTTACCTTCAAGTTGAGAAACAAAACCCCAATAGAAATAAATCAAAGTCTTAGAAATGAAAATTTTTCCCTAAAGTATAAAGCATTTTCATTAGAAACCTAAAATTGGTTTAGTAGTTAAGCCTAAAGCTAAACTAAAAAATAAGTGATCAATAGAGTAAGCTTGTTGCTTATTTGTAACTATTAGATCTCATAGGATCCCCACTTGTTAGCAATTTTTCAAAAAAAAAAAAAAAAGAGAAAGTATATTATAAAATACTTAGATCAAACTAACCACCAACAAAATTATAAAATAAAAATTTTCAATTAAAAAAGAAAATAAAATAAAAAGACTCTTTGTAATAAGAACCTCAACCCAACTAATAAACGTCTAAAGATCTTTATTATGTGCATTAATTTGATATTATATTATGAGAATTTTATGTTATTTGTTAAAGAAAAGGACACTTATTAGTTAAAATGTTAATTTTAGGAATAAAAGAAGATAATGAGCTTAATGAAGACATTTTGATGAGTTTAAGGGGATTTTGATGAAGAATTAAGCAAGTTGAAGATTTATAACATGCATGATCATTCTGTACTAGTTATGTTGAATACTAGTGTAGGAAGTAAAATTTGACCAGCAAGCGATTTTGAAGTGTAAAAAGAGCTACACAAGCCATGTATCATGCATGAGTAGAAGCTATAGAATGATCAGAAGTGTTTTCTCATTATGCATAGGCACCCTGCATAAGTTGTGATTAGGGTTATGTGGAGTCATTTTGGGCAAAAATCATGAGTTTTCATTCTACACGACCATCCTCCATTGCCATGTGGGATGATTGTGTAGAACTATTTTTATCTTTATCTATAAATAGTCATCTTTACTTGTCATTTAGGAGATATATCTTCATTCCTACAAACCCTAGAGAGAAAAATAAGTACTTCAGAGTGGAGAAATGCAAGATCTTATCCAAGATCACAAGATATCGGTTCAAGGTGGGTTTTTCATCATGATTTCTTCCTATTTTTCTATGTATCATTATTGTAAATATTTATTTATGGAAAAATAGATATCTATACCCTAGGTCTTGAGAAACCCTAAACTCTAATGTAAAGATTTGGTTGTTTCGTTAATGGAAGTATATGTATTCTTGAATCTATTCATGTGTGTTTATTATTCTTTGATTTAATATTTGCACATCATTCAATCAATGCATGATTCTTGTTAATTTGGTTGAAAGATTGATTGATGGGATAGATCTAACATGAATAGGGAAGTTTGAATGTGGATCTAGACATATATTGCATGAAATTTCTGCATAAAGATTTAATCTTTGTTTGGAATCTTGAACTATAATGCAATCTTATATGTAATTAATGATGAAAGACATTTCCATCAATCATGAATGGTTAGAAATTAATATTATTGAAAGAGATGTTAATTACATATAGAGTTCTTGCAAGTCAAGAACCTAAATATCCATTAATGAATATCTTATAAAGATTGAAATATAAGGTTAGTGGTGAATCAAGATTACGGTTAGTTTTATGGTTGATACTTTTAAAAGCGTGATACTCATTTTACTAGGATTAGTTAATGAATTAATTAGTTTCTTAGATATATTAATATCACTCAGGTTATATTAGTAAGATAGTTGCATTAAGGTAAATACTAGTAATTATAGGTCTTAGTGGAACAACCCTGTGCTTATACAGGTATTACAATTGATAGGTACATTTGCTTAGAGATTAGTCAGGAAGTAAGAATAGGGACTTAAATTTAATTTGATTGATTGTGATTGGTCAACACATCACCAACCATTTGAGAACAAAAGTTTGTTGTTTTTATTCAAAATGGTTCGATCTAAAAGGTTTCAAAAGCATTCCAAATCAAGTCAATAGTTGATCGTCAGCCCTCCGAAATCTCTAGTAGATCATTTTGCTCGCTAGAGCACTATCACTGAGCCCATCTCTTAGGATTATTTGTTTGAAAGAATATTGTCCTAGTTTTAAGATTGTTTACTCGAAGGAACACCATCTAACCTAGTAGTCGGATCATTTAATTGAAGGAGCATTGTCCCAATTTTAACATCACGTGTTTGAGGAAGCACCATCCAACCTAGTATTCAGATCGTTTGCTTGAAGGAGCACCATCCTAGTTTTAGAATTGCTAACTCACATAAGTGCCATCAAACCTAGTTTTAGGATCATCTACTCGAAGGAGACCATCCTAACATTAGGATCGCTTGCTTGCAAAAGCACTAGCTAACATAGTTTAGGATATTGCTTGAAAGAGTACTATTCTAGTTTTTGGATCACTTGCTTGAAGGAATGTCACCCAACCTAGTATTAGGATTGTTTACTTGAAGTAGCACTATCTTAATTTTAGGATCACTTGCTTGAAGGAGGGTCATCTAAACTAGTATTAGAATCGTTTGCTCAAAAGAACACCGTCCTAGGTTTAGGATGGCTTACTCATAGGAACGCCATCTACTCTATTTTAGGATCATCTACTCGAAGGAGTACTATTTTACTTATAGGATCACTTACTCGTAGGAGCGCCACTTAACCTAGTTTTAGGATTGTTTGCTTAAAGGAGCACTATCCTAGTTTGAGGATCACTTGCTTAAAGGATAGCTATCCAACCTAGTATTAGGATCATTTTCTTAAAGGAGTACTGCCCTACTTTTTGGATTGCTTGCTCGTAGGTCTGTAATTCAACTTAGTTTTAGGATTGCCTCATGAAGGAGCAATGTCCCTACTTTTAGGATCACTTCCTTATGGGAACACGATCTACCCTAGTATTAATATTATTTGCTTGAAGGAGCATTGTGCTAGTTTTAGAATTGCCTACTCAGAGAAGTGCAATCCAACCTAGTATTAGGATCATTTGTTCAAAAGAGTACTGTTCTACTTTTAGGATCACTTGCTCAGAGGAGCGCCATCCAACCTAGTTTTAGGATTATTAATTCAAAAGAGGATGATTCTAGGATCACTTGCTCAAAGGAAGAACATCCAACCTAGTTATTGGATAACTTGCTTAAAAGAAGCATTATCCAATTCAAACTTAAATACTTAGTATCAAAGTTTCCCAACTCACCAAGTTCATGGTGAATTGTTAGCATAAAGGTGTACATGCTCAATCCCTAGTGGATCCTTAGAAAGTAAATGTCTTTCTAACTTCTAAGTTCAATTTTAATCTTCCAAAGGCAAAAGTAGAGTCTCTTTCTGTTTTTGTGGCAAAGTTTTAGCAAATATCACCACAAAGAAGGGTAGCTTGTAGCTATAGACACCCCATTTTTTTTCACTATATAGTCCTTTTCTTTACGATAGTTTTAGTTTTAGCTTTAAGAAAAATATAATAAAAAAGGAAATTTGAAAAAGAAAAGAAATAGAAAAAAAGAAAAAAAAAAGAAAAAGTATATAAAAAAATGCCATGTTGGAGTCCATAGTGGTCTTAGAGTGGTTCAATTGATTTTTCTTTACTTGAAATAGCGATTGAAAATCTAAATTGCGTATGTGATTTAATAAATTACGAGTCTCCTATAAAAAGAAATGAAGGTTTTAAGATTTGAGATGATCTATCTAATGTCAAAACTTCTTAAAATAGACAAACATGGAATTTGACTTGTCTATTTTATAGACACCTATTATATTGAGATAAATCGAGCCCCACAAAAAAACTTTTCTTAATTAGCTCAATTTTTATTTCATAAAATAGCACATGATTTTATGTGACTATGGTTTCAAATCCTGCTTCAATCCGATTTAAAATAACTATTTTATGAATTTATAAAGTTTTGAGTTAAAATAGGGATGTTAGGACTCGTGATTTGTTAAATTATATTATTGAATAATTATATGTGCAATTTAGATTATTTTACATGGGAAAGTTGCAATTGGACAAATCATTGACCTAAGCCAATTCATTGAAGAGAATTAAAAAAAAAAATAAATAAATGTCAATTGAATTACCGTGAAAATTAGGCTTTGGTCAGGAGCTACGAGGCAAGTCCAATCCTAGCATAAGGGAGACCTACGTTTTTTGACTTGCTTAAAAGACCAAGCTTCTTCCTCATGCCATGAACATAAACAGAGATGAAAAAGCATGATTCATGTTTCTGGATGCAATTATTTGTCATATTTTAATGACATTTTTTTGTCCAATTTCACCAAAATAATAATGGGAATGCATTGAAGGCTCAATCTACTTTTAATTTAATCCCAAATTTGCTCAAAATATCGAAGGATTATGAATCAAATTAGTTTGTAAATCTATGAAAAAATATAAATCGTACATTGAAGGCTACTCAAGAAAATAAGCTGGATGATGTGAATTGACGTAAAATAATGGCGCAAATTATACATATAAGTATCAAAGTTTCCCTTTTAAGTACTAAATAGGATTGAGACAGAGCAAACCAAGGACAGTTTTGAGTACTTAGTCACTCATACAGACAAATTCAAAATTTTTTTCCTTGCTAGAGTTTGCAAGCTTTCGAGCCTCTTTCAAGAAATTTTCAATTTATAGAGCTTTTTAGAGTGTTTCTCCTCTACAAGAAGCTTCACGCTTTCGGTGATATTTGCCTATGAATCTTGGAGTGTCTCTAGTAATTATTGCCATACACCGAGCTTGTATCATCTTATCCATTGTGTTCTAGAAGCGATTTTCTTTATGGAGTTTTTTTCCCCCCTTAATTTGAACTTTCCATCATATTCCGTAGAGCATCCATCGACTTTCTCAGCTCTTATCCAGCATCGATCCAAAGGAGTGCCTCGTCTGTGCTTGCTTTCTTGGCAATTAGGTAAGTTCGTTTTTCTTATTTATTTTATTGTTATTGTATTTTTTGTTTAGTTTAAGTAACAGTTATCATGGTGCACAAATAAGAAATAAAAGGAAAAAAAAAACCATAATACAAATAATGTAAACTAATCATAATAATAGATCAATAAATAATAAATAGTAATAAATGGTCACAAAAAAGAAAGTGTATGTGTTATAAACAGATATAAAAAATAATAGCAATGTAAAGTAAAGCAAACACACAGATTTCTATGGAAAACCTTTGATAGGAAAAACCATAGGTAGAGGAGAGGAATTTACTATATGTTGAAGAAGGAGTACAAGGCTGAGAGTACAAAATAATCTAACAATTTTCAAAACCCAAACAAAACACATATATATACGTGTGTGTGTAAGTTGGCATAAAGGCTGGCAGCTTAAATTCGCCAGGCTACATTTCATGTCTAAGGTCGGCTGAATGTCGATGGCGTACAGGTAAAGGCCGACCTAGCCTAAACCTCACATTCGAAAATAATGTCAAGGCTGCCTCAAGGCCAACGGTGTACAACTTAAAGCTCGTAGCCTTGAACTCCATAGCCGGCAACTTATACTGGATTCGGGTTACAAATCCAACAATTTCCACCTTGACACAAATTCAATAAGCAAAAAACATAAACTCCAAACTCCAAAATTCAACGTAAAAAAGAAAACAACATTCTCCTCCTCTTCCATAAACCCTTAAAAGGGATGAATCATCAACGAACACCAACTAAGTCTAGCCTGGTCAAACTTGGCTATAGAAAGTAACTTAGTCATCATATCAGCAGGATTATCTTGAGTATTGACTTTGGTCACAGCAATATTACCATGAGCAATAACATCTTAAACAAAGTGATATCGGACATTAATGTGCTTTGTCCTTTCATGAAACATATGATTTTTTATGAGATAGATTGCACTCTAACTGAATAGACTGTAGTAGTATTCAAGTTATCACTAAGTTCACCAAATAATCCTTTAAGCCAAATAGGTTTTTTATAGGTTGATGACCATATACTTTACTTCAGTAGTAGAGAAGGCAACTGTAACTTGTAAAGTGGCTTTCCAACTAATAGCATAACCACCAAGAGTAGAGATATACCCTTTGAGAGATTTATTTTTATCTAGGTCTCCAGCGAAATTAGAATCAACAAATCTAATAATTCCATATCTAATTCTACTAAATTGTAAACAAACATTAGTAAATACCTCTTAAGTATATGAAAATCTACTGAACTGCTTTTTAGTGTTCCTTACTAGCATTTGCCATATATCTACTGACTGCACTAACTATAAATGAAAAACTGGGCATGTACAAACCTTAGCATACATAAGGAATCCTATAGCACTAGAATATGGAACCCTTGACATATAGTCAACCTCATCATCTGATTGTGGAGACAAATCAAATGAAAGTCTGAAATGAGCTATTAGAGGAGAACTAACAGCCTTAGCATTCTTCATATTAGACTTGCAAAGAATTTTCTCAATGTACCCCTTTTGACTTGATGCAACGTACCTGTTTTTCTATCTCTTAAGATCACCCTCCTAAGTATCTTCTTTGCTGCTTCCAAGTCTTTCATCTTAAACTCTCTACTCAACTGGACTTTGACCTTTTCGGTCTCTCCTCTATTCTTGGCTTCTATCAACATGTCATCAACATATAAGAGCAAATACACTAATGACCCATCCCTACACTTTTTGAAATAAATACTATTATCAAAATTGCTTCTGTTAAAATTATGAGTAGTCATGAATGAGTCAAACCTCTTATACTACTATCTGGGTAACTGCTTCAGGTCATAAAGGTATTTTCTTAACATGCAAACATGGTCCTACTTTCCTGAGACCATAGAACACTCTAGCTATTGCATGTAGATATCTTTCTTAAGCTCTCCATGTAAGAAAGTTGTCTTCACATCTAACTATTCAAGCTCAAGATCTTGCATAGCTACAGTACCAAGCAAGGCTTGATTTGAGTTGTTTTTTACAACTGGAGAAATACATATGTAAAATCTACACTTGGTACTTGACTATAGCCTTTTGCAACTAGTTTTGCTTTATATCTAGGTTCTTCAACTTCTGGTGTTCCTTCTTTCTTCTTGAATACCCATTTGCAATGAATAGTCTTCCTTCCTTTAGGAAGATTCACTAAATCCCATGTACCATTCTTGTGAAGGGATTCTATCTCCTCCTACATAGCAATCATCCACTTACCAGAATTATCACAACTAACTGCTTCTGAGTAAGGAGATGGCTCCATATTGGAAATAATGTTCTCTGCTACATTTAGAGCATAAGCAACAAGATCAGCCTTATCATATCTCTATGGAGGCCTAACTTCTCTTCTAGGTTTGTCTTTAGTATTAGAATACCGTTGCTGTGGTGGTGGTGTAAAAATAGTACCACTCTGCTCTTTTATTTTAGGCTAAGAAGTACGCATTGGTGTAGAACCTGAATAAATCTCAACCTCCACTTGCATATTTGATTTTTGCTGGACTTTATCGGATGAGGTGTTAGAAGATAAGTCATGCAACATAGCAGTTTCATAAAAAATAACATCTCTTCTAATAATGACTTTCTTCAATTCGAGACACCACAACATATATCCCTTGACACCATGCTTATAACCAAGGACTATACATTTTACAGATCTAGGCTGAAGTTTTCCATTATCAACATGAGCATACGTAGGACATCAAAAAATCTTCAATTCATAATAATTAGTAGGAGTACTAGACCATACCTGTTGTGGAGTCTTCTTCTCAATAGTAGTTGATGGAGATCTATTAATAAAAAAATATGTTGTAGAAGCTACTTCAGCCTAGAATGACCTCAGCAACTGAGCATTTAAAAGAATACATCTAACTTTCTCCATAATAGTTCTATTCATCTATTCTACTATCTCGTTTTGTTACGATGTAAATGTTAGATACCTCACAATTCTCTCTAACTTGCACTGAACATTAAATTCATTAGAATAGAACTCCAAACCATTATTAGCGCAAAGATGTTTTACCTATTTCCTTGTCTGTTTCTCAATCATTGTCTTCCACTATTTAAATGTGGGAGAACATCATTTTTCTGTTTCAAAAAGAATACCCAAACTCTCCTAGAGAAATTATCAATAATGTTAGCATGTAAATAGCACCTCCACTAGAATGCACTCTAGATGGCCCCTAAAGATCTGAATGAATGTAATCAAGTGTACCTTTTGTGTTATGAGTTCCTATGGTGAATTTGACTCTCTTTTGCTTTCCAAAGATGTAGCATTCATAAAATTTCAATTTATTAATGCCTTGGCCATCAAGAAATCCTCTTCTACTTCATACCGATTTCACTCATATGCCCTGGATGCATGTCCCAGAGTCTAGTAGCATCATCATCTGACTGGGAAGAAGCGACGACCGCATCACCTATAACTGTAGAACCCAACAAAACAAACAAGTTAGCATTCTTTTTCTGCCCCTTCATCACCATAAGGGAACCCTTATCGATCTTCAAAACTCCACCTTCAATGGTATACTATACCCTTTTGATTCAAGAGTACTAAAAGAAATTAAATTTCTTTTCAAATCAGGTACATTCTCACATCACCAAGTGTCTTGACAACACCATCAAACATTTTGATTTTAATTTTTCCAATACCTGCAACTTTGCAAGAAGCATTATTTCCCATCAAAACAACACCTTTAAAAACTTTTTCATATGTTGAAAACCAGTCCCGATTGGGACACATATAAAAGTACAACCAGAATCAATGATCCACTCCTCACTTGTTTGAGGATCATCATTAGAAGCAATAAAAAGTTCTCTACCACTGTGATCTTCAACTACATTAGCTTCAATGGATTTTTGTTGTTGTTTTCCCTTTCGATTTTTAGCAGCTCTCTTGTTCTTTTTCTGCAATTTATAATACTCTAACTTGATATGCCCTTTCTTCTTGCAAGACCTACAATTTTATCTTTATTCATAGTATCTCTAAAGGTCAAATAAGAGTGAGGTAAAGAACATAATAGAATCAATCTTCTTCATCATACTTAACCTTCAAAGTTCCAAATCACAAAAAATTTCTTTATAAGTGGTTAAATGTTCTTCTAGAGACCTATTTTCTATCAAACGGTGAGAATACAGTCGCTACTTTAGATGTAGCTTGATGGCCAAGCTTTTCATCATACACAACAGCTCCAATTTCAACCATAACACAACAGCTATTGTCATGACCCTAAATAGGGGCCTAGGAGGATTATCCTAGAGTTATCATATCATGTGTGCACCAATAATATGAGAACCACCTTATGAGTCAGAGTTTGCAAGACTCTAATTACTTATTCTCTAATATGTTATACATGTATATACATATATATATATATATAGAAAATAGTTTTAAATACCGATATTTCTATAAATCACAAGGACCGTAGAGAATCAAATACCCTACTATAAATGAAACAGGGTAAAGAAACTTAGGTTAATCATCACAATTAAATGAGATTACAAAAGGAATATATCAAGTTTTAAGTCTTTTCTCTCAACTAAGTTTAATCCATCAATATTCTAATTCTTGACTTGATCTTTGACACGCTCTGCACTCAGTTCCTATTCCAATCCTGGCTTTGTGAGTTTCTTGCAAAAACAAACCATTAGAGGGTAAGCACAGTAGCTTAATGAGATAATTCCTTATGCAAACGTACCTACAACAAAACAATCAAACAAGTCTATTAGCAATCATATGCGATGTAACATCTATATGATCAAATAAATACATATAACTATCTGGATACGTATGTAGAATGGATTTTTACCCTCCATTCGGGGTTAGGGAATGATTTGAATGGGTCTAACAACCTTCTTGAAATTTTCACGTGCATCTTGGGGTTCCAATCAATTGTACTACTAGTCCCTAGGTTTTTCTTACCTAAAGCAATCAATCTAGCTCGACTACACGATAAGGTCATATTCCCCAAGCATCCTAATTCCTCAAGATGTAGCTAGGTAGCTTACCTTTTCGATCTCATGCAGAGGAATAGTAGTAAAATGCGTATATGATTCTTTAAATATTATGCATGATCAATTTGTTGTAAAATGTTCCCAATCAATAATTAATTTCAATCAAGACGATTAACCAATATTCACACACAAGTCATTACAATAAGGAAACAACTCACTTTATTCAACCAATCGAGTTTTGATATACTTAACGTTCATTGATCACACATAACAAACTGCATACATAAATCCCATAATATCCCATAAGCATACCAATTTTATCTTTTATTAAAATCTAGTGCTCTACTTTACAAGCACATGCATGGATATATAAAGTATAAAAGAAAACCTACTCGTTCTTAGTTAAATCCTTAGTCAAAGTGATCCTCAAGAAAGGGGGTTTCGTATTCCTCATCACATAGATAAAAGAAATACCTAGAATGAGTATTTCATCCAAATTCTACTTAAATATCTAAATCTATTTCTTTATTCTCATCAAAATTTGGCTTAGGAGAAATTCTAACTTAAAAGGGCCATAACTTACTCATTTTAACTAGGAATTTCGCATATTAGTAGTCGTTTGCTACCTACTCTAAAAAATCTATCTATTTCAAAGGTTATTTTTAATATTTAAAGCCATTACTGTTTCAAAATTGACCGACACAGAATTGATCCTAAAGTTCTAGCCTTCAAATTGTAATTTTTCAAAGTTTTACATTATCCAAAAATTCTATAGCAAGCACATAGATATTTATATAATTGAAAAATCATTTAATATAGATATATGCTCATATTATATGCATGATTCTAGTGATATTGTCCTAACAAAGATTTTTCACAAAACAATTTATTTTAGAAGTTTGAAAAGTAAAGTTTACAAAATCTCTTTTAGTTTGTTGGAAGGAAAACTAAAATTTTGAGTTGACATAAATGAACGCCTCCTTGTTAAACTTTTTTCATGTTTTCTTGACTTCATAAAATGAATTTACATTTTTAAAACTTGTTTCCTTAGGCTATTTACCAATTTTATCTTCTAAAGGAGTTTTTAACTAGTGAGTTGATTTTAGCTTGACTTGAGATAATTTGTTTTCTTCTTAGTGTTCATCCAAGTGTTGGCATAACCCATATAAATAAGTTTTTAAGAAAATTTTGCATAACATAGAGTTATCAACATAAAAATTTAACAATAAATTTATTTTAGTATTTTGAAAAGAGTGTAGTTGAATCATTATCCTAAATCTTAGTAAAAGTTCCTTCTTAGTGTTAAAAATCATTTTTCTAGAGAGTTTAGCTCTATTTTTTTTTTTTTTTTATAAAAATGAATAACTCCTTTTATTTTCTTGAAATTTTTATTAAGACATCAACCTTATGACCGTGCATGAATATGAACTTGTAATTATATTTTAAGATAAAAATAACTCATATAGAAAATAAGAGATATAGAGAATCAAATGAGTATATATCTTTATATATACATATATAAGAACAAAAATATGGAAGTCTTAGCTTGTATCAAAGCTTTTTGGAACTTAGAAATGGACAAGTTCCATAAAAAGAAAAGAAAGGCATAAGAAATTTCAAGGAAAAGAAAAAGAAGAAAATTATGGAAGTCTTAGATTTTTATTGAAGTCTTCCCAGGACTCAAAATATTTTTAGTCTCATAAATAAAATAAAATTATGAGAGTCTTAGATTTATATCAAGGCTCCCTAGGGCTTAGAAATAGACAAGTCCCCTTAGATAACAAAATAATTAAGAGCAAAACAAATAAAATTGAAGCCTTAAAATTTTTTGACTCGGCATTCCCGGGACTTAGATTATAGACAAGTCTCCTTTTTGTTTTGACTTGATTAAGGACAAGTTTGAGACTTAGATCATGAAAAAGTCTCAAGATATATATTAAGAAAATGAAATAAATAAAGACATGAAATAAATGTTAGATTAGTAAGCCATGTGCTCATATAAATATAAATATGTACATAACTATGTTTATACATATAGATAGTTAAATTAGTTGACAAATATATATATATATATATATATCAACAAGAATATAACTTCAACATAATCTTAATGTAGATGAGATATGAGTTTCATTTTTAGCATTATCATCTCTAGCTTTCATGCATCATAGGGAGTTTTCTTTTTTTTTTTTTTTTCATGAATAATGCATGACATGACACCTAATATCAACTAAAGATGTATGGAGAACATGTTTGCCTTAAAAAGATGAATAAAATGAGTGTGTTTGAGTAGAAAAAGAGAGGGGGCAGCAAGGTTTTGCATTAGCTAAAGAGAAGAAAAGAGAGAAAAGAGATAAATTTGATAAGAGTTGTAAAGTGTAAGAAGTGTGAATGAAGGTATGTATTTATAGAGGGGATTTGATCAATTAAAGTAGGAAAATAATTTGAAAAAGAAAAAAAATTGCTGCAGCAAAGGTACAACAGTCATGAATAGTGGCTGAAAAAAAAAATCAAGTGAAAAGTGACAAATTTGACATGTAATAAGTTGAATTACAAATGCAGTAGCTAGAGTATGGTGTGTAGGAAATAGATGTAAATTATAAGGAAAAAAAATGTGGCAGCAAGAAATAGTAGAAATTAAAATAAATAGTAATGAATAGTAATAGTAAAATATCAGATAAGTTACTGGTAACAATAAAATACGTGTATAAAGCTACATCTAATGTTTTGATTATCCGAAAAATTTTTATTTGATATTTTTATGAAACAATAAATTATTAATAAATGATATTGGAAAGATGAATTGATATTATTTTTTCACTAATTGTTATCCAGCTTTTTTGATCTCGATTTGCATACTAATAAACGGTCGCGGAAGCTGTTAGATTAACGAAATTTGATTTAAAAATTTAGATACCATATTATAGAAAATAAGTTTTCATTATTTTATTACTAAATATTAATTAAATTATATTGTCTTGATTTGCATGTTCGTGATCGGATACCCAAACTGATCCTATAAAGGTCCAAAATGATCAAATTTTTAGACTATATGATCTTCTTAAGGTTTATATTTTATATATAATTCCTAAGTTGAGTTCATAATATTTTTCTAATTAATTTATTATTCTATGGCTTTTAGAAGTTATCCGATCAAGTTTGGATTTTCTAAGGTTTATAGTTGACTAGATTTGACTTTAGAATTCCGGTTCCATTTTAGAGTCTAAGGTTTTGTTAATAAGATCATTGTAAAATGTTGAGAGTTCACAATTATAGGAAATTATTTCTTATTATTTTATTATTAGATATTATTTGGACGTACTGCTTGCATCGATTTGCATGTTAGACTACATATAGATGAATTGTTTAGCATAAGGTTTTCGAATTGATTAAGCTATTGGATTGTTTTGTTGGTGGTTTGTTTTTGCTATACGATTTCCTTTTTATTTAATTCATCTGATATCTTAGGGTTATAGAATATTTATTTATCCCGTTTATGATTCATAGGGTTTCAAATTTTTGGAAATCCAAGTTTAATTTAATTTATATGATATTATAAGGTTATATGATTTAATTGATTCGATCTAAGGTTTATGAAATTTTTGCTCTGATTTGATATGGTTCAGGATTTCGATTCTGATTAGAATTTTAGGGTTCTTGATGTGTTTTATTTATTTTACTAAAATTCTAATTAATTTTCTGGTATGGTTTTAATTAATATAATGTTATCACATTTCTTGATTTACATGTTTTCTATTATAATTATACGGTATTTTTCTTATCAAATGATTTTTCATATATATAGTTCATGCCAATAATTGTAAGTTTTCTTAATTAATCTTAGGATCTTATTATATTATATGTTGTTTGATATTATGATTATGTATAAAATGTTACTATAATTATTAAATTATAATGGTGCTTATCACAATCATAATGTTGGATAAGAATTATATAGCATTATTACAAGTTAATAAGTTATCATGATTAATGTAATATTAGTAATATAACAATTAATATTGTTAACTAATCAAAATTGTTTTAATACGTGGATCAAGTATAGTGTTATTTATTATATGAAAAAATAATATGGTGGTTGTTGTTGTTGTTATGACAATGTATATTGTCAATTATAGTACATTTTTATGCTATTATTATGGTAAATTATAGTAATAGTGTTTCATATATTTATCATGTGCCCAAAACAACCACATGATTAAATTAGTGATATAGAATATTATATGGGTATTAATTTTAGAGCTTTTCTATTTTATTATGATTTCTTATATTATATTTGGATACTTTCTATATGTAATAAATTATTCACATGATTTAACTGACTTTCAAGAGTTTTTACTTACTAAAGGAGATGATGTTATTAGATTCTTTAAGAGATTCCTTTTTAAAGGTTACTTCTTTTATGATTGGCTTCTTTAAGGGGTTATGATCATCTTTAATTATAAGTTCATTAGAAAATATTTATTTGCAATTGTTTTGAAAATTTACTCATTACATATTATTTGGTTTTATGTGTTTGATGAATTTAGAGATATATTTATTTTTTGTTTATTGAAGTTAAGGTTTTGCTTAGTGATTTTTACGTTATTCTTATTTGAGAATTTTCAGGGCATATTTATTTTTTAATTATTTTTTGAAATTGACATATAATTCTTTAAGTTTACTAAAGCCTTAATAATTACGTCATTAATTCTTTGATTTATCATCACTTATTGACCGCGAAAAATTAGAGGAAATTTTATTGATAATGATTATGATTTCTTAAACTATGATTGCATTGTTTACATTTTAATATTCTTAAATCAAGAAAAATCGGGAGTGATTTCTAATGACTTTTCCAAAAGCTTTTCAAGATTTTATATCATATTACTGTCAATTATCATAATTAGGTTATACAAAAATTAAGGGGTTTACAACTGTCTTCTCCTTTGACACATCCTGTAATATTTGATTTGATAAATGAAGATGAATTTTAGAAAGGACTTTTCAATCCTTATGTTGTTGTTCTTTTGATGACCATGACGAAGGCATCTACTCAAACCCTACTAACACATCATCCAAATCCATCTGCGCAAGAATCATTCGCATCTTAACCTGCCATAATGAAAATCTGGTGTTGCACCTAATAGTGGAATATCGTATTTCACGATTACCATTATCTTGGACAAATTAAACCTAACGCTTTGATACTAGTTACGAATAGATATGAAAAATAATAGCAATGTTAAGTAAAGCACACACACAGGTTTACGTGGAAAACCCTTGACGAGAAAAACCATAGGTAGAGAAGAGTAATTCACTATATGTTGAAGAAGGAATGCAAGGTTAAGAGTACAAAATAATTTGACAATTTTCTAAACCCTAAGAAAGCATACACACACACACACACAAAATAAAGGCTGGCGGCCTAAATCCGTCAGCTTACATTTCACATCAAGGCGGGCTGAAGGCCGACGTCATACAAGTAAAGGCTGGTAGCGTACATGAATATGCCAGCGACTTATGTGCCAGCCTAGCCTAAACCACACATTTGGAAATAATTTCAAGGTTACCTCAAGGCTAGTAGTATGTAACTTAAAGTTGACTCCCTTGAACTGCAAAGCTGGTGGCTTACATGGATTCGGGTCACACATTCAATAGTATGTAATATGTATGTATAAAGAGAGGATGTTGTAAATATACTCGTAACTGTAACTATAAATAAATAAGTGTAGAAAATGATATAATAATAAAATTTAGACATGTGATATAGTTTTGAAATTTGTTGCATCATTTAGAAAAAAATATTTTTTTTTCCTAACTAAAGAAAAAACCGAAATGATAGATCTAGAATGTCTATATTAAAAATTCTTTTTATCAAAGAAAAAAATTAAAAAAAAAACTTAAAGTGAATTAGTTTCTGAAGTAAAATGAATAAACCAACTAATTTTTTTTCAAAGAACTAATGTTTGATCCTGATTAAATAGTACATAGGCACTTATGGGGCAACTTAAAAAATAATAAAAAAAAACTTTTCTTTTTTCCTTATCTTGTAAATATTAATTGGATCAATCATTAGTTGTAAATATTGATTATTGCATCACTTTGTAAATTTTAATTTGTCCGCTTGTAAATATTATACTTTGTAAATACATATATTTCTAAATGATATAGACATCCTAGATCTATCATTTTGTTATGGTTATAAATTATAATAGGATTTTGTTAGGCAACAGTTCTAGCAGAAAATTTTTTAACTCACAGTAAGTGTATGAGAAATTATTTTTTAAGTGCCACATTCAAATTTCATTTTTCCTATAAAATAAATAATTCCAGCCCTTATATTAGGATAAAGACAAATGTGCTGTTTAATATATTATTGTTTTATCAAGAATCATATTCCATATTAATATTTGGGTTAAACAAAAATATGGTGTTACCCTAATATTAAATGACAAACTACTACTACTACTACTACATGATTTTCATAAAGTATCTTTATTAAATTTTTTGGGAGTGTTTACAAGTAGGCTCAAAGAAAAAATAGATATTTCCAACTTATTGGTTGATGCATCAGTCCCATTGGCCATTTTTACATGCAAGTATAGCTGTAGGTCTCAATCTGAATTTCTTTTAGGGTGTTCAGCAAAATGAACAATGATTAGTTGTCAAGTCTATCGTTGATGAGCTTCTATTTAGTGCAGGATTTGAGCATCCAAATCTGTTTCACATCAGTGTCGGCGTCCACCCTATGGATTTGAACGGATGGCCCTTGGGTGCAAACTCATTTTCACATAAGGATACTGTGATCACAAGGCATATAGTTCTCCATAAGTTGGTTCTTCCTATAGCCATACTGATACTATCAGCACACTCAATCGACAATGACTGGATATTTTCAAGGATGGATTACGAAGAAGCAATGAAGAAGTCAAGAATAAATCCAACCAACAGCATCCACGCAAAATCGTCAAAAGTTTCGAAAAATCTAGCGTTTACTTCAAGTCAACATTAACAATTCACATGAAGTTGTTGAAAAATCATTTGTAGGATTGTTAGCTTCTTATCCTTTCCCTTGGGAGAATAGCGACGGCTATTCTTTTTCTTGTGCTCCTTTGACGAGCTTTTGAAGCAGGTTTTGTAGTAGTCACGTCTATAATTGGTCCTTTACTATGGATATCTTAAGTCAGTCAATACAAGTATACCACGCGCGGGTGAATTTTGAGTAAGTACAGTTGGGTTTAATTTAATTTAATTTAATAAACCAGCTAAGCTTATGTGTTAAATAAAATAATTGTATAATAATGCTATCATAATGTTCACATAAAGTGATCTAATAAAATTATGGATTTTAATGCATCAGACAAAGTATGGAATATTATGTGTATAAATCGCACTATTATTTACTCATTTGGCATCCCATGGTCAGAGAGAAAAGAGAGACCAAATCTCTTAAAGGCTGCGTATTGACATGGAAGACCAAATAATACAAAATCGAAGAGATTTTGCTTGTCTTCCTCATCATGAATTTAGGTATGATTTCACAATTATTTTCATATGTTTGTATCCTAATCTTGTGCATATGATTTAATAAAAGCGAGTAATAATCAATTAAACATGTGTGGGACTGGAGTCGTAAGATTGTTATGATTAAAATTTTGTACAAGTCTCTCTTTTTTATGCTTAAAAGTCAGAGCATTCAGCAGATTAACATGAATGAATAAAGATTAAGATTCTAGGTCAACACGAATATGCTTTAGGTATTTTTGTAACAAGTATTATATTGATGAAACATGAACAAATGTTGTATCTATAATGTGTAATGGGGCTTTGAAAAATTTTATTTATTTATTTATTTGGGCTTGACTCGCAAGCTAGGTGATAGTGCCCAGCGAGTCTAATTGAATTATTGGGATGTCTTGGGGAGATTTAGCTTGATGAGCTTAGAATAGAGATGTTAAACTGATTCACCGCATCCAACCTCTCTCTTGCAAGTCATGCACATAAGAGATGACTATTGGTCTTGGCCTATGAAAAACTTAATCTCATTCATCAATCACTAAAATGAATTGATGATCATCATCCATGTCAAGTGCCTATAAATACTCAATCACTCCTCCTCATTTCCAACTTTTGGAGAGAGAAGATAAACATCAATCTATAGAGGAGGCTTTGTTCAGAAAGATCAAACAAGACAAAAGTGATTTCCACCTAATTACTCAAGAACTACAAGGTTGGCATACAGAGATACTCTAATTCCCTTACCTGCCAATTCTCCATTCAAGACATTAGGACTTCCTATTCCTCTTCTCTTGTCATTCTCTCCAAGCCATCTCATCATCAAGTGACATATCTTCAGTAGCACTTCGAAGTCACATGTGCATCTACAAAATGTCATACATGTTTAATAACTTGGTGTTGATTTAAGAAATTATGTGTTGATAAGGATTTTTGGATTCTTGAATCATGTTTAATGCTTGATTATGATAAGCACTTGATGCGCATACCTTATGATTTTGTTATGGTAATTTTGTGCATTTAAGTGGTTCACTTGCCTTGCAAGTAATTTGACTTATATATATATATATTATAAGTTAATAAGTATTTTGAAATATGCATTATACTAATATGATTCTCATTCTTCAAAACCAAGTATAAGGCATGCAAAAGGAAAAAATTCCGAAATTCAAATTATGACAATTTTATATCTATTATTCAAAATGGATGGTTGAAATAGTATCTTACTAAAATAGGCTATCCTATGGAATTCGTCTATTTTGAATAGGATTGAAAAGGTTGCGAGCATGTAAATTATGTAGATACTGATTAGCCCAAAGGAAGATTAGTATTTAGTTGATTTATGTGTGCACCTGCGATGATAAATATGGTGATGATTTTTTGGATTTCCCTCTCAATAATTGGTCAGTCCAAACAAAAATATAACCATTTGATAGGAACTTACTCTCATTGTTTGATCACCGCATGGAGTGTGCCACTTACAAGTTGACATCTCTATCTAAAGACGAGATCCTAATGTTGTGTTATGTATCTTGTGATAGGTTATGTCATCGTTTGAATTATTATTTGCATGTTTTAGTTTGAATGTGAGTAACATTTTTTTCTATTTGCTTTTGTTCTCTGTAATTACTTGTTCTACTTCAAATATATGTGCCAATACTAACTTTATTTTTATACTAAATGGAACAAAGTTTAAGACATGACAAGAGAACATGTTGATTGTTCTCATCATGGATCTATAGCTTCCGTTAAGGGATGATGGACCTACTACTACTACTGATCAAGGTACCTTTCATTAGAAGGGATATGGATAAGTAGGAGTGATCAAATCGCATAAGTTTGATGATCATGCAACGTAGCATCCCAGAAGCATTTAGGGGCATTATGCCTAATAGGATCCAAGTGATTGACTATGGGGTACCTTCAAGATCCTGAGAAAAGGTTTGTCATGAATGAAAATGATATAACCTATATAAAAATTTTGTTAAAATTAATCTATGTGAGGTTCCAAAAAAAAAAAAAGGGCAACACAAGGCAATACACGATGGACATGTCTCATATAGTGTCAAAACTCAAGGCACTAAAACTAGAAATATGTAATGACTTACTAGTGTACTTGTTTTTGGTATTGTTTCATGTGCAATTCAATTGATTCAATGTGAGATATAATTGTCAAAAGGACTCTTGGTCCTTTAATGAGCTCATTTTCCACTTTGTTAAGGAAGAAGAAACATTGAACCATGAGAAAGTTAAAAGTTCTCACTTAATCTACACATCTAAAGATAAAATGAACAAGAATAAGAAGAGTAATGAGGTTGCAATATAGACATTACAAAAGAAACAACACAAGGAGAATGATTAGGATGCTTGTTTCTTTTGCGGTAGGAAGGGCTACAAGAAGAAACATTACATTGATTATCTTGCTTGGCATGCAAAGACGGATATGCTTCTTAATTTAATTTGTTATAAGTTTAATTTGACTTCGATACCTAGACCTGATGGATAGGTTCAAGTGAAACAGCTCACATCATTGTGTCTATAAATGGTTGCTTGAGATGCCAAAAGCCCAGTGATGGTGAGGTAATATGACATAGAGCTTCATAAGTATGCTATGTAAGCTAACTTGACACACCCTGCTTCAACTTGTGAGTTATTTGGCTTAGCCCATTTTAGCTTGTATTATAGTGCAGGCAAAAATTTTTTTGCCTAACCCTCCTAGTGTGAGTTGGTTAGTTAAGCAAAGTAACTCATTAACACATTAGGAATTTTTTTCCCAAAAAAAAAATTATATTATGATATAAAGGTAAATTACTAAAAGGTATCAACATTTATGGAGTAGTTTCATTTAAGGAATTAACATTTCAAGTAGCTAAAAAGAGAAATCAATGTCTTGCAAAGTGAATAATATGAGGTATTAACATTTTGCAAAGTTCATTAGATGCACCCACATTTACATTTGTTTTCAAATCATATATCTATATTTTGTTAAACAATGAATTGTTGATACCTTGTTAGAATTATTTTGTGAAACATTGATTCCTCTTTTTAATTACTCAAAATGTTCATACGTTAAGTGAATTTATTGCTAAACGTTGAGTAATATTAAGATAAGCACTTGAAACGTTGATATCTTAAATAAACTTACTCTAAAACACATTGGTATGTTTTAATGTAATTTACCATACAATATAATTACACTAAAAGCATATGTTATTTGTTATTTTTAAGTTAAAACTACAAAAAAAAGTTATTTACATATAGGTAAAATAATTTCTTATTTCCACAATTCTTTGGAGATATTTCTTTTTAATTTCATTTGAATGACCAATCACTTATGCATATAAGTTTGTCAAAACTGGCCTTTAGAGACAACAATTCTGCAATAAAAATAGGTAAAAGAAATTTTATTTCTATAAATTCAATCAGTGATGATGGTTTTTGTGATGGAAATTTACGTTTAAAAATAGATTTTTTGTCTATAAAACCTAGTTTTCTTATAATGTGATTATAAAAGTTTTAATGCCTCATCATTAATCATCCCCACAATATCAACCGAATTGAATTTTAAATTAAAAAAAATATTTTTAATGCAGGTCTATGAGCTAATCCAATCTTGGCTTACTAGAACTTCTAAGTTATATGGAGCAAGCAAAAATGGCCTACAAATCAATGCGGATTGAAATTTTTAGCCCAACCTACAACCCCAACACCTCCCTTCCCCACCCACCCTTCCTTCTCTCCCTCTCTCTCTCTCTTTTGTTGCAGGTAAATGGGTTGGCCTACATAACATATCTTACTTACACCATTAGGCCACTTTAGATTATTAGTTAGAACTAGTTGTTATTTGGATTTAAATGTGACATTTATTGTACTATTTTTAAAGGTAATTTGATTTATGTTGATACATTGGACAAATTGGGCCATTTTAGTTCAATTGGAAATAGCTAGTTTAGTCTCTTTTATTATTCAAAATTAGTTGATACCAGTTGTTTGTCTTATAGTGAAAATCTATATGCATTGCATACTATTGTCTTATATAATTAATTCTTGCATATTGGCACCCAAAATTTAAACTATGAATTAACTAATGAGAATTCAGCCACATTGTGGCATAAGAGATTAGGTTGCATCTCCAGAAGAAGAATGGAGAGACTTGTGTCTAATGGTATTCATGATCCCTTCGATTTTACAGATTTTGATATGTATGAATGGTATAAAGGGGAAACGAACAAATGTTAAGAGATTAAGTGTCAATAACGCCACAGATGTTTTAAAACTAATTCATACAAATATCTATAGACGATTCCCTATAGTTTCTTAGGATGGCCAACAATATTTTATAATGTATATAAACAACTTCTCACGATATGGATACTTGTATCTCATTCATAAGAAACTCAGTCATTGGATGTATTAAAAAACTATTAGAATAAAGTTAAAAATAAACTTAGCAAAATGATTAGAAGTGTCAAGTCTTGCCAAGGTGGCGAATACTACAGTAGATATGACAAATAAGGTGAACAAGGTTCAAGACCTTTTGCTAAACTCCTAGAGGGTTGTGGTATCACTTCTCAATACACCATGTTAGGTTCACCTTTAATTAATGGTGTTGTTGAGAGATGAAATGGAATGTTAAAGGACATGATAAGGAGTGTGATCACTCATTTTGCCTTGCTAGAATCACTCTAGGGAGAAGCATTGAAAATTTTAGCATGTTTATTTAATAGAGTAACTACTAAGACAATAAATAAAATCCTTAGTGAGCTGTGGTGACCATGACAAAAAACTTCACATCCTTAAGAACTAGTGCCATTAAGGAGATCCAATAGAAAAAGGAGAAGTGTAATTTCAAATGATTAGATGGTTTTAGTCCCAAATATGAACCAAGAAAGAGGGTTGAATTGGTTACTCCTTTAAAACTAAAACTTTTTGCTCAAAAATGAACTCCCCTTCACTACATAAATTATAATGACATGATCTTAGCTATTGTAATATAAAACTTAGAATAAAAATAAAGTATGCGCAAATTCAAAAAGAGAGGGAAGAAAAGCTAAGATAAGCGATATATAGCGGTTCGATTTTGTGCCTATGTCCACCCTTCTAGCTCCAAGACAGGGACCTTGTAATCCACATATGTATGTTTCACTATTTCAATCAAAGCTTGATTACAAATAGTTCATAATTCACTTTACTTAGCCTTCCTAACTTGACCTTAAGTTGTCACTAATTGTAGAGTCTATTTGTATAATATAACTTAAAATGAAAGACACACTACAGTTCCTTATCCAAATAAAGCAATAAGAGGAATAAAAAAAAAAAAAATATAGCAAGATGAGAGTGCACAATATCACATCACGATTTTTTAGGAGTATTCTTTTTGCAGGTTGTTATCTATATTTTTCATTTGATTTCCTTCGAGTATATGAACTTGATATCTCTAATGCTCAAAATTTGTTTGTTGCTAGAAAAAATCGAATAAGCTTCCACTAATATTTTAGATAACATCTTGATCTCCCTTATCTTCAAGTTGATTTCAAATTAAATAATTATTCCTAATATGTAGCACTACAGCTGACTTTATCTTATCTTGATAATATGCACAAACTTGGATAAAAACTTGTGGCAAACAAATAAAGATTTACTTGATGTCCCATAAAAATTGGAAAGTTGCAATCGTAAATATCTTCTCCTTCAAAACATCTTCTTTTGATAAACTTTGATATGTATCTTCAATCTTCATGTTTTCACGAGCATATAAAAGATTCAGCTGGAGTCTTCATAATCTGACATAAAAATGTCAAAGCTTTCATGCAAGTATAACATACTTGAATCAATAAAATTCTTTGTGTATGTGTAAAACTTGATAACTTGATGATCTTGATTTATATGCCCATAAAGTATTATTACCTAGTGGAACATATGAATATGTTACCCAAATGTATTCATCTTTTGGAGTTAGGTCTTGAATACTATTAAAACTTAATCTGAAATATGATGTGATCAAACTATGATGAAATCGTAACCTTTTTCTAGATGTATTGATAGTCTCTGTGGTTCCTTCTAGATAAGATTTAGCTTCATCTGGTCCTTCAGTATACTCTCTGGAGTTTTCTTTGGAATCCTAATACTATTCACAACTTTATCTTATTTTCTAAATAATTTCCTGCACACTTAAAGAGTTATTAGTAAACTTTTTACACTTTTGCAATCATCAAAACATATTTAAAAAGAACCTAACAGATTGTATTTCTCCAAGAACACAAGAACAAAATTGGAATGATGAAAGAAGTGCAATTCCAGATATATAGTTTCAATGGGAGTTGTATTTTGGATAATGCTCATTGTTAATTAGACTTATATTGTTTGTAAACTATCAAAAAGTTAAGATTATTTGCATTTATAAGGTTTTTGGTTATATATATTTCTAATTCCATTTAAGGTTGATCACACTAAAGTATATAGTTGGACTAATTTGAAATAGGCATGTCAGATCACATTAAATGTAATTTTCATGCTACACATCCATAGTTAGTCCAGGTCATTCTATTATATCAATGTATGTGATCATTGATAAGGCCAGTTATAGCATATGTAGCAAAACCCGCTTTGGTCCTTCCTTGATATGCAATGAATCAAATTGTTAAGGGATGTATTTAGTTGTGATAGACAAATTTTGAAGTACTCATACGGTTTATACACAATTATAAGGTCATACACATATAGCTCATGTGAAAGATTGTTGAGTTTGTTATGTCTCATTTTTTGATAAGCTAAATGGCTTATACATGTTAGATAAAATAATATTTTGTAATAAAGCTAGCATAAAATATAAATTCCAGATAAAGTAATGGACTCTAATTATCATATAAAGTAGAGACTAGACAAATTGTTTTCTATTTTATGATGGACTACATATGAAATAATAATGATGGAGGGATAATGGCAGACTAACTGTGTACTTTCAATTTTTGGTAATTTAGTATTTCATTTTTAAATTTTGGCAAATTGATGCTTATACTTTCAAAATATATGCAATTAAGTGTTTATGTTAAATAATATTCGACAAATGTTTATTTTGGTGATAGTATAATGTTAGACCAAATATCTGCACTTTTAATTTTTTGTAATATTTTACCAGCTTAACACTGTATTTTTAGATTTTGGCAATTTTTTACCAAGTTTCTTTCATTATCATTTAATCAAAATGAACTTATGTCACATTTTATTTAACAAAGATACTAAATTGCATATACTGTGAAAGTACGAGGACTAAATATAAATATGAGATACTAAATTGCTAAAAATCAAATATACAAACTCTTGGACTGCCTTAATCCCTAAACATGGACTTACATATATTTATATATATGATCCTATTACCCAAGTCATAGGTAACACACATTACTTAGCTGACATCCTATCATCCAAGAGAAAGGAGAGAGCCCAAATCCCTCCAAGGTTGCGTATTGATTTAGAAGATCAAATCTTACAAAATCAAAATGATTTTGTGTAGCTATGCTTTTGCAATTAGTTTTATACGTGCATGCCTTGATATTGCATATGTGTTATTCAATTTTGGAATTTAAAATTTAATTTCCACATGTACTGGTACGAATTTGATTCAGGTAAGTACTTTGAAAGAGGGAGAATTCTCCTAAGGAGACATTAATAACTCATTGCACCGTGTAGTCATAAAAAATTCTGCTTTGCATTTTTGTTTTTTTTTCCAAAACTTATTTTTTATTTTTTAATTTATACTTTATTTTTGTTGATACTGCCTTATCTTTTCTCCTATTTTTTTTTTTTCCTTTTAAATCTACTTTTTCCTCATGAATATATAATATTCATATATATACATCCAACAACTCCATATAATCTATATAGATATTAAGGAGCATCATGATAGCTTGATGCTGTGGAAAAATATTTTTAAAATACGTCTTTTTTTCTTTCACAATTCGGCATGCTAAAATGCATAAGTCTACCAATAACTTGTGGTTTAATAGTATCTTCATGATTTCTTATAAGAGAGGTTTCATGTTCCTTCCCGTTATAGTGACTAAAAAAAAAACAAAAGAAAAAAATGCATAAGTTCAGTATAAATCAAACCGACGCAATTCAGCAGACGGCAACATTGACCAAAGTTTTGAAAAATCAACGATTGCTTCAAGTAAACATCAACCTTTCACATGATGTTTTTTTTGAAATCACCATTGGAAATGGGAGGTACTTATCCCATTAGTTGGAAGAACCGCGTTTTCTTCCCCTTTGCCGTGGTTGTTTGGTATATTATATAAGGACTTGGACTTTTGCGCTGATATGACAAGCATCTGGTTCAGGTTTTGTTGTAGCCAAGTCTAGAGTGGGCCATAATATTTTAATAGTCTTATTACACATTTCATTAGCTAATGGGCCATATAATATTTTAATAGTCGTATTACACATTTCATTAGCTAATAATAATAATACATACGTTTTCTTATAAGATTATATAATTAAGCATATATCTACATTGGATATTATATCGCTAGTCTAATGTCTGGAAAAGAAATCATAATATACGTTCTATACTATATACATCTGTATTATATTGCTACTAAATAATGAATATGTAATACAATATATCTACAAAGTAAATTATAATATAATCGATAATCTAAATTTGAAAAAAAAAAAATTCTTCACATTTATTTATGTTTTTACTACATTTACTACTGTATTATATATGAACAATATATTTGTAAGCAAAAATGTCGAATTTGGTATTCAAATATTGTATAAAAATTCCATTTGATACCTGAACTTTGAAATAATCAATTTAATATCCAATTAAATTTTTCATAGTTATTTTCACTACCTTTATAATGCTATTTGATTGGTTTACTAACATAAAAAAAAGCCAATCTATTAGTGTTCAATGGCATTAAGAGAAGTAGTATGAATTTAATCATATGATGCCTCATCCAATTTAATAGAAAAAATAAAGAATATTAAGGAGGTAGTAATTATAGCTGCAAAAAATATTATGCATTTTAAAATAGAATTATGCATTTTCTAATTCTCATATCGAAAAGAAGAAGAAAGAAACCATGTAGTTATATATATATATATATATATTAATATATAACATTTAACCTCAAGTAAGCATAGATATTATAACATATGAATTGAAATACATAACATAATTATTATATTCATAATTAACATATTACAACAAAAGTTCATAATATTAACTAATGTACTATTACAAATATGATGTTGTACTACTATATAGATATAATATGAGAAAAAAATTATTTTATTTTCAATATATAGTCATAGGAGTATATGTTTTTAATAATATATATAAACTCTTATAATAATAAAATTATAATATCATCAAAATTATTTTAAATATGCCTTTTAATTTTTCATTTTTAATGAAATTTAAATATTATATATTAGAAATACATAGTTACTCTAATTTCAATTATTGAAACTTTTGGATATAATTATTCACTAAATATGGGCTTTTGTACCATAAATGACTATATCTACCATAAACAGGACAAGTTTATTGATTGACAACTGATAAAAGTTTGAGGGAGTACTTTAATTTTGAAAGTTTATTATAACGTGTACCAAATTAAATGACATTGGGCTTTTACCATAAGTGAGTCAATTACCATTAAGAGTGACTTTTTTTTTTTTTTTTTTACCGTAAGCTAGTATGTTTTACTATTAAGAGAGCTGAATATAAGGGTGTCTATAAATGACACCCAATGCCCCTCAACCCCCTTCTGAAAAATAGAAAAGGACAAACATCAATCAATACTATTTTCAAGTTAGTATGGCCCTTTTTTTTTAAAAAAAAAAAAATAACTCACTGTGAGATTACCATAATCAAATTTTAGTTTTTCATATAAAATAATCTATTGTAGCCTTAGTATAAAGATAAACGTTTGTATATTAGCGCCAGGCAAATGAAGCAGCCACCTGGCTTGCTACTCGATGTAGAATGAATGAAGATGTGTCCTGGCAAATTCGATATGTGCACCCCATCTTCTTTGTTATCTATTTTGTGAAACATATGGATTGCTATATGGATGGATAAGAAAGGATGTTGATCTAGCCTAACGGAAGCTTAAGTGCTTCTATACGACCTTTTTTATGCCAAACTTCTATAAGACAATATAAAATGACAATTTATCTAAGAGTCATATTTATACCCAAAACAGACTATCTATCTATATACATATTCTGAAATCAGATTTTAAGCAGATAGAAACCAAACATTGAATATATACAATAGATTATCAAAGCCTGTCCTTTCTCCTTTAGGTTCGCAACCGATTACTTCGGAAACAAAAACACTAGGAAACGAAAAATCAACACCGCCCTTTTGCATCAAAGAAATTGATTATGAAATACTGATAAAAGAATATAAATGAACCTAGTATTGCTGCAGTGAATGTTATAAATAAAAGGTGTAATCAAACGATAATAGCAAGCGTAAAAGTAAAGAACACACATAGATTTTATGTGGAAACTCTTTCGGGAAAAACCATGAACAGAGGCGAGAGAGGAATCACACTATATCAAAGTAAAAGTACAAGGATTTAAGAGAATACAAATGAAAAGCTCTCAAAACTCTCAAAGGAAATTTTTTTGTGTATCTAATATGTTGTGTATATATGTGTATAAGGATAACCGACATAACGGCCTAAATTATGACACTTAAATATGTAATGAATGAATAATAAATGCCTGAATTATCACCGTTAAATGTATAATGAATGAATAATAATGTATAGTCAAATATTCATTCATTAACATTTAACTATGGAAGTCAGTTATAGAAATCGGGTCAAAAACTCCAACAATCTCCACCTTGACACGAATTCTGGAGTAACAAACACAAATTCAGAATCAAATAGTAGAAACTCCAATCTTCAACTTTGAAACCAAAAAATATTCTCCAAACTTTGATAAACACACTCTACCTCTTCCACAAATTCCATAAAGGAAACAATCACCAACTGACACTTAGTAATTTCAAGCAATGCTCAAACTTTGCTATTGGAAGTGTCTTTATCAGCATATTTGCCGGGTTGTGATGAGTACTCACTTTATTCACAGTGATATCTCTTCGAGCAACTATATCACGTACAAAGTGATATCGAATGTTGATGTGTTTTGTTCTTTCATGGAACATTTGATCCTTAGTTAGAAAAATCACACTCCGACTATCACAAAGTATTGTAGACGTCTTCAAATCACTAAGCTCAGCAAACAACGCTTTCAACCATATAGCCTCTTTAATCGCCTCTGTAATAGCCATGTATTCAGCCTCTGTCGTAGATAGAGCAATAGTAGCCTATAAGGTGGCTTTTCAACTAATAGCACAACTACTGTAATATATGGAAAAATATTTTATAAAGAAGGGCAAATGAATGTCATTTGTCAATTAAGGAAAGGGAAATTTTGGTCATTCCTAAATATTGAGATATATAATAATCATCCCTCGCATTGATGATGGTCAACAAATCCTTAAAGATAGTAAATCTTCAATAAACTATGATAAAGGGCAAAAGTTGTCATATGTTGAAAAATAAGAGGGTTTTATGATTCACCTTAGTATTAAGTTGATGGTTTTGTCTATGATCTAGAGGTGTTTCAAGAATAGCTTTTAACAAAGGAAAATTGGTCTCTAGGTCGTCGGCTTATATGTGAAAGCTGCCAGCATAAAACTCTTGGACTTTTATGAAATTTGTAAAAGCCGGCAAGAAGGCCGCTGGCGTAAGGACATAGACCGCCGGTGTTAGATTATAGGCCACTGGCGTAAGTGCCAGCTTACCTACTTGAAATGCTTTATATAAATAGAACTTTTAGGTTTTTGTTTCTCATAAGTCCTTTTCTCCTTTGCTGTCTAGAGAGCATTTTTAGAGTTCTTGAGTGTTCTTGGAAGAGCGAATCATGTGGAGATCGGATTTGGATCAAAGTGTAAGTAATTTCGCCTTCATCTATCAAGTTCTTCATAAATCGATTCGTTCTCATAAGGTTTTGTTTGGATTTTGAAGGGATTTTCTAAGAAACCCTAGTTTTGATTAAGATCCAATCTTTTGGGAAATTAAGCAAGGATCAAGATTCAAATAAGGTAAGTTATGTCTTTTTAATTGTAGATTTAAACAAAGGAATGATTAACGATATATCATGTCTGTTCTTATTGGTTTATCTATCTAAGGTTTTGGAGAAATTGTTCTTTTCGGATTTTATCTATTGATAATTGAAGAAAACCTGGGGTTTGGGTTTTAGAAAGAATTAAAGGTAAGTTCTTATCCTATAAATAAAAAATTCTATAAAAGTTCGATTTTATGGAGAAATTTCTCTGTTTATGTGGATTTTCATATTAGGATTTTGAAGAAAGATATGTTCTTTTGGGATTTTGAGGAGTTTGATAGAAGAAGAAGAAGTTGTTGTAGTTTCCATAAAAGGATATTTGGAGATTTTCTGTTGTTGTTCATAAGGGATTTTGGATTTGGAGAATTTTCCTAAAATTGAAAAGGTACGACCTTTCCTTGTTTGCTGTATTTGTTTGCAGGTTTAGTTTTCTGATTATTTTCTATAGAAATAGATACATGAATGAACTTAATTCTATTTGGCTTAATTTTTTTTTTTTTGATGTCTTTGGCTTTGACCAGTAAAGACCTAGTAGGCAGTGATACTGGTGAGGCACCCTAATGATCCTTGTGTGTTGTTATCCCTAGTGAAGTTGCACTTGGAGATGATTCTGGTAGATTTAGGTGATTCGACAGTATGGCCACGGGTGTTTGGGGAGCACCCATTCACCAATATATGTATATAATTACCCATTTTCAAAGAGTCGGTTGATTTTCTCATGGGGTCTTAGTTACTCTAGGTTTGGGACTAATGTATAGTAGTTCTGCATTGTGTTGATTTACTGGCTTAATAAAGATAATAATCTAGTTCTTTGCATTAGATTAAGTTGCATTTGACATATATGTTGTGTGTGCATATGCATTTGTTTTGTGGATTGGCGTATTAGGCGATTTCGCTCATTCCTTTCATTTTTCAAGTATAGGTGATGAGGACGTAGTATTTGATTTATCTGGTTATGACCTGTAAATAGATCACGAGGATGACGATAACGGTCCAGCTTACCCTATTGAGGAATAGATTCATATATAGATTTATATGAGAAGAATTTTTAAGATAATTTACAATATTTGGAACTTTATTAAGAATTTATATGTTAAAAAGGATTTTTGAAATTTTATGTATTTTGGATTCGTTAGCTTTGGTTTCGCCAACATTGTTTGGATAAACAAGATGTTTGAAAAGATTGTTATTTACAGGTTTTATAGGATTTGAACTTTCTGCTGTATCCTCTGAGAGAGTTATGGAGATTATATTTTATGTGTTTTAAATTGTAGTTTTAGAATGTTATAGCTTTTGCATATCCTATTTAAGAGAGGACACGTGGCGGATTGTAATTACAAACAGGTTAGGGTGTTACAGCTACCAAGAAAGAAAACATACCCAGTAATAGATCTTCTTTTGTCCAAGTCCCCAGCGAAAGCAGAATCAACAAACCCGATGACCCCATCTCTAGTTCTCCCAAAATGTAGAAAAATATTGGTAGTTCCTCTTAAGTATCTAAAGATCAACTTGACTGCTTTCTAGTGTTCCTTGCCAGGATTCATCATATACCTGTTGACAATACTTACAACATATGTCAAATCTGGATGCGTACATATCATAGCATACATAAGAGACCCTACTACACTAGAGTAAGAGACTTTTGACGTATAATCCATTTCATCTTTTGACTTTGGAGATAGGGTAGACAACAGTTTGAAATGATCTGCTAAAGGGGTACTTACAGGTTTAGCACTCATCATATTGAACATGGAAACTATCTTCTCAATATATTCTTTCTAACTGAAATGTAATATACTTGTTTTTTTATCTCTTGAAATTTTCATACAAAGAATTTTCTTAGCTGCACCCAGGTCATTCATCTCAAATTTCCTATTCAACTGTGCTTTAACCCTGTCAATCTCTCCTCTATCCTTATCCGCTATCAACATATCATCCACATATAGTAGTAGATACAGAAACGACCCATCATCACAGTGCTTGAAATATACACATCTGTCATAGTTACTTCTCTTGAAATCTTGAGACGTCATAAAGGAATCAAACCTTTTATATCACTGTCATGGTGATTGCTTCAACCCATAAAGGGATTTCTTTAATCTGCATACATGGTCTTCTTTTCCTAAGACCCCAAAACCTTCTAGTTGATGCATATAAATATCTTCCTCAAGTTCTCCATGCAAAAAGGTAGTCTTCACATCAAGCTGCTCAAGCTCTAAATCCTCCATAACAACAATACCAAGTAGCGCTTGAATCGAACTGTGTTTTACAATAGGAGAAAACATGTTAGTAAAATCAATACCTGGTATTTAACTGTAGCCTTTTGCAACAAGTCTTGTTTTGAATCTGGGTTCATCACTAGTTGTAGCTCCTTTCTTTTTCTTGAAAACCCATTTGCAGCGAACGACCTTCTTGCCCTTGGGAAGTTTCACTAACTCCCATGTTCTACTCTTTTGGAGAGATTCCATCTCTTCTTGCATGGCGATCATCCACTTACTAGAATCATTACAACTAACTGCTTCTGTGTAAGTAGATGGTTCCAAATTTGAATCAACATCATCTGCCACATTCAGTGCATATGCTACTAAATCTGCTTCGCCATACCTCCGTGGAGGCTTTATCTCTCTTTTAGGCCTGTCTTTAGCAATAGAATACTATGTCTATTGAGGTGTAGTAACAGGTTGAGGAGTAGACTTTAGTGTAGAATCTACATTAATATCAAACTCTACCTGCACACTTGGTTTCTGCTGGATATTATCAGAATTAACAGTAGGATATAAATCATGTAACATAGTAGATTCATCAAATATAACAACTATACTAACAATAACTTACTTCAATTTGGGACACCATAATTTATATCCTTTAACCTTAGTCTTGAAACCAAGAAACACACACTTCAACAATCTAGGCTGAAGTTTACCATTATTTACATGAGCATATGCAGGACATTTAAAAAAATTTCAATTTAGAATAATCTGCAGGGGTTCCAGACTATACCTCATGTGAAGTGTTCTTCTCAATGGAAGTTGACGGAGATCTATTAATCAACAAACAAGCTGTGGAGGCAGCTTCTGCCCAGAAAGATTTTGGTAACTTAGAATTGGAGAGCATACATCTCACCTTCTCCATGATGGTTCTATTCATACATTCTGCTATCCCGTTCTGCTGGGGTGTACCAGGAATTGTGAGACATCTCACAATTCCCTCTGACTAGCACAAGTCATTAAGCTCACTAGAGTAGAATTCCAAGCCATTTTCAGTGTGAAGCCGTTTTACTTATTTTCTGATTTAGTTCTCAATCATTGTCTTCCACACTTTCAATGTAGATAAGACATCACTTTTCTGCTTCAAGAAATATACCTAAACCTTTTTGGAAAAGTCATTTATGATGGTCATCATGTAATTGGTACCTCCATTGGAGGGCACTCTGCAAGGACCTAGAAGGTCAGAATGAATATAATCAAGAGTGCCTTTTATATTGTGAGTACCCTCTTCTGCTTCTTGAAAATGCAGTGTTCACAGAACTTTAATTTGTTGATGCCTTGCCCATCAACAAGTCATCTCTTGCTCAATTCAGTCATACTAGCTTCACTTATATGCCTCAGACGCATATGCCATAGCCTTGTAGCATCTTCATCTGACAAAGAGGAACCAATGGCTACATCACCCGTCACAGTAAAACCCTGCAAAGAATATAAATTAGCAGTCTTTCTGTATCCTTTCATCACCACAAGTGAACCCTTACTTATCTTCAAAATTCCATCTTCACCAGTATACTTATACCCCCTCAAATCAAGAGTACTAAGAGAAATCAAATTTCTCTTCAGGTCAGGAACATGTCTCACATCCCTAAGTATCCTGGCCACACCATCAAACATTTTTATTTTGATTGTTCCAATATTTGCAACTTTACAAGATGTGTTATTACCCATCAAAACAACACCTTTGGAAACCGTTTCATATGTTGAAAACTAGTCCCGATTGGAACACGTATGAAAGGTACATCTAGAATTAAGAATCCACTCTTTACTAGCTTGTGAATCACTTTCAGAAGCAATAAGAAGATCACCATCACTATGATCTTCAACAACATTGGCTTCAGCTGTTTTCTCTAGTTGATTTTGCTTTTGATTCTCTTCAGTCTTCTTATTTTTATTGTGCAATTTATAACACTCTGCCTTTATGTGGCCTTTGTTTTTGCAATAGTTACAGGTTTTAAATCTATTTGATGATTTTACTCTGCCTCTAAAACTCCCACCAGTTTTTCAATCTTGACTCCTACCACGTGCTACTAAACTATCAGATGAAGACTCAGTTTTAATCACAAGATGTTTCATCTTCTCAAAAGAACTTAAATCACCATATACTTCATCAATAGACAGAGTATCATGGCTATAAACAAGAGTATCTCTAAAGGTCGAATATGAAGGAGGCAAAGAACATAATAGGATTAAACCTAAATCCTCTTCATCATACTTAACTTCCAGAGTTTCTAAATCAGAAACAATTTCTTTAAAGGTCGTTAAGTGATCTTCTACAGATGTACCTTCTTCCAAACGATGAGAATATAATCTCTGTTTCAAGTGTAACTTGCTAGTCAAGCTCTTAGTCATACATAGTTGCTTCAATTTCAACCATAATGCAGTAGCGGTTTTCTCCTTAAGCACGTCTTGTAGAATCTGATTCGATAGATGAAGATGGATTTACGAAAGGGCTTTTTGATCTTTTCATTACTTTTCTTTCGGTGACCAAGACGTGGACATCTTGTTAAACCCTAAAAGTGCATCATCAAGATCCATTTGTGCGAGGACCGCTCTTATCTTGACCTACCATAATGAAAATTTGGTGTTGCGATCCAAAAGAAGAATATCGTACTTCATGGTTGCCATTATCAAAACCTACGCTTTGATACCAGTTTGTTATAAACAAAAGGCGTAATCAAACGATAATAACAAGCATAAAAGTAAAGAACACACACAGATTTTATGTGGAAACCCTTTCGGGAAAAACCACGGGCAAAGGCGAGAGAGAAATCACACTATATCAAAGTAGGAGTACAAGGATTTGAGAGGATACAAATGAAAAGCTCTCAAAACTCTCAAAGGAAATTTTTTTGTGTATCTGATATGTTGTATATAGAAACCCTACAAACAACACATATATATATGTGTGTGTGTATAAGGATAATCGACATAACGACCTAAATTATGACACTTAAATATGTAATGAATGAATAATAAATGCCTGAATTATCACCGTTAAATGTATAATGAATGAATTATAAATGTATAGTCAAATATTCATTCATTAACATTTAACTATGGAAGTTGGTTACAGAAATTGGGTAAAAAACTCCAACAATCTCCACCTTGACACGGATTCTGGAGTAACAAACACAAATTCAAAATCAAATAGTAGAAACTCCAATCTTCGACTTTGAAACAAAAAAATATTCTCCAAACTTTGATAAACACTACTCCACCTCTTCCATAAATTCCATAAAGGAAATAATCAGCAACTGACACTTAGCAAGTTCAAGCAATGCTCAAACTTTGCTATCGGAAGTGTCTTTGTCAGCATAGCTATAGGGTTGTCATGAGTACTCACTTTGTTCATAGTGATATCTTCTCAAGCAACTATATCACGTACAAAGTGATATCAAACATTGATGTGTTTTGTTCTTTCATGGAACATGTGATCCTTAGTCAGAAAAATCACACTTCGACTATCACAAAGTACTGTAGACGTCTTCAAATCACTAAGCTCAGCAAACAACCCTTTCAACCATATAACCTCTTTAATCGCCTCTGTAATAGCCATTTATTAAGCTTCAATAGTTGATAGAGCAATAGTAGCCTGTAAGGTGGCTTTCCAACTAATAGCACAACCGCTAGAGAGAAAACATACCCAGTAATAGATCTTCTTTTGTCCAAGTCCCCAGCGAAATCATAATCAACAAACCTGATGAACCCAACTTTAGTTCTCCTAAAATGTAGACAAACATTGGTAGTTCCACTTAAGTATCTGAAGATCCACTGGATTACTTTCTAGTGTTTCTTGCCAGGATTCGCCATATACCTGCTAACAATACTTACAACATATGCCAAATCTGGATGCGTACATATCATAGCATACATAAGAGACCCTACTGCACTAGAGTAAAGGACCTTTGACATATAATCAATTTCATCTTTTGACTATGGAGATTGGGCAAACGACAGTCTGAAATGACTTGCTAAAGTGGTACTTACAAGTTTAGCACTCATCATATTGAACTTGGAAAGTATCTTCTCAGTGTATCCATTCTGACTCAGATGTAACACACTTGCTTTTCTGGTGTCAAAGCCAATGGTTCAATTGGGAATCTCCCATGGTTGGCTCCCCATGTGGAAAGAAGAGATTTATGGTATGACCCATCTGTGAAACCATGGTAAGTAGGTGGTACCACTCACAAAGCGGGTTTATTAGAGTCAGTTTGATAAGCTCTTGTAGAGGGGGAGTATGGCTTACCCCATTATGGAGACTCACACTTGAGGGGAAGATTGTTAGGATGCAAGTGTAAGAATCCCATAAGGGAAATATGGGACTTATGTGAAGAGTTTATAAGAGGGAAGACCCATTAACCCATTGCCTTAAGGTTTTGGGTTATAGATGGTGTCTAAAGCCTATTTGTGTAATCCTTCACAAAGCCCATTGGATTTCTCCCCATTGAAGGCATACTCCAGACCCTAACGGTGCAACATAAAGAAAGAAGATCTACATTCCTAATATCATTCGATACTCTATGTGTATGATTGATCCATCTAAAAGCAGCAATCTGAATGACATATTACACTCTTTTCATCTTTCTTAGCATAAAGCTTGCTCTACAACAAATGCTTGTCTATAAATGAAAAAACCGATATACTAATCCCACAATAATGTGTGGATTGAAAACTATAAGATGCACAATTTTTCTAAGATGCTCATTTTTTTTTTTGTTAATAATTCTAGTGAAGATATCTTTTATTTGTTTCTAATTTTTTCCAACTTTAAGTCAATCCTAGGAAATGGTAAACCATTCTACTACTTCTGCCCATGCCAGTTTCACTGATGCAAGGAGAATGCAAAATTATTATAATGTGTTAAACCAAAGAACTCTGTACTAGTCTTGCTCTGAGGCTAGAAAGAGTAGTATCATTCTATTAAGTAAAAATATAATGTCTTAAACATAACATATATAGTATATTGCTATTGTTTTGCTTTTTGCTGCATATTATGTAACAATCACATCTGTACTAAGCTAATATATTTAGAATTAAAGATGTCATGAGCTTGTGAGGGTAGCTACGACCAACCACCATTTCAATGTAGTGATGCACATCATGACTGCACAAATTAGAGCAGATAGCCCTGCATGTCAAGCGATGAGTCCCATTACAATCCTTTTCCCTCACATGTTCTTTTGTTTCTTCTGAGATTTCGAACTTATGCCAAGCATACTGAATTCATTCATAGGTTAATGTTCTGACCCTAGATAAGAAATAGAAATCAACATACTGAATAAAAGAAAATTCATACTTGCAATCAACTGTCAAACCATGAAACTCAAGCGAATGGTAACGTGGTTTCATCATTGAATTAGTTAGTCGTTTGATGAAAGTCTCTTAGAATTTACTACTAAGGAATCTCCTTATCAAATAAGCTGGTTCATTGGGTTGCACCTCAATAACTTTTGTATCATTCCCAATCATGGTAACAACATCCAATATGCTAGGCCTGCCATCTGGATGTTCTTGTACACATAAAAGCCCCACATGAACATATCTTAAAGTTGAGGATGCGCCATAAGATGTTTTTAGGATTGGATTTATTAATTCAAGTGGTGCGCCAGTTGTCCATAGCTTCCATGCCTAAAAATTAGTCAATGAGATTGCATAATAGTCTACATGTGCAAAAACCATATAACTACTCACATATTCTAGGAGATTGAAGCACTCTTCATGAGATTAGCTAGTGTTCCTTTCACCACTTAAAATTTCAAGGAGTAAAACCCTAAAGCTAAAGACATCTATTTTTATAGAGAAATGACCAGTCGAAGCATATTTTGGGGGCATATATCCGCTGCATACACAATAAATATAATAAAGGTAGATGGGCAAAATCTTTCTTAACAATTGGTAAATGTGACTAATAAGGATTTTCTATTTGTATGATCAAAGTAGTTGAACTCACAAGGTCCCAACCATATGTTTTGCATTTGCTTGCAACTGATTTCCCCAAAAGATTCTTGCCATGCCGAAATCTGATATTTTCGGTTTTAAATCTGCATCTAACAGAATGTTACTAGTTTTTAAATCTCTATGAATAATTTTTAGTCTAGAGTAGTGATGGAGATAGAGAAGCCCTTGAGCAATGCCTTCAATTATTTGCATACGTCGACTCTAATCCAGTATCTCCTTTTGACTTTGAGCTGCAAACATGTTATCAAGAAGGAGATTATTCTAGATCAACAATGGAACTTGCCATAGTTATAAATTACCAACCAAACAAAAATTCTTGCAAAGAAGGAACGAAGAGATTAATTATGAACCAAAGAGAAAATAATCAAGACTTTGTTTGGCATGTACTCATAGATCAATATCTTTTCATCTCGCTGGATACAACATCCTAAGAGTCTCACAAGATTTCTGTGCTAAAGTTTGGCAATCAAATTTGCTTCATTAATAACTTCTTCAAGTCCTTGACTTGAATGCTTGGATAGTATCTTTACTACCACATCCTGACCACTGTGCAACTTGCCCTGAAAATAAACACAAATTTATGTACAAGTTTCAAACTTTTGCATTATGAGAGCATAATTAAATTTCTATTATGAGTTCCTTTACTCCTTTAGATGAAAAATAGGAGTAGCAGCAGGATTGAAAATGTATTTTCTTTTCCCTTTTCCTTTCTCTTTTTTTTTTCATTTTTTTATAAGAACCTCTAGTTAAATGCTAGATAATGTACATATGTTACCTTGTATACCAAACCAAAACCTCCTTCTCCAAGCTTGTTAGAAGAGGAAAAATTATTGGTTGCAGAAAGCACACTTGATAAACTGAATATTGGCAAATCTAAATCTTTATTTCCTCTATATGGTCTTTGTTACTCTGTACATGACTTGTGTTTCTCTTATTTGTCATTTCCAAATCAAAGAACAGCAAATCTTGCCCTAATCCTTAAAGTATAGGAAAATTAGAAGTTCTTGGAGTAATTGAAAATTGATTTGACATATTTATTTGTTACCTTTCATGATCATTTTTCTATGGACATAATAGGAGAGTGAGCCCAAAACAAGAATCTGAAAGGAAATAGAGGATATAGAGTGATTGCTAACACCTTTTCTACCTCTATCAGCACAAATTTTCATTAAATACATATAGGAATAAAGACATCTGAAAAATATGATTCAAGCCAAAGCAATAAGTAGATGCACTCGTGCCAGTTATTCAATAAGCATTCTCACCTTTCTTTGGAAGCTCATTTGAACCTAATATGAGAAATATTGTTTCACCTGTAGTCTCATTATATGGTCGTTCCATGTTCTGAAGATCACCAAACCACACATAACATCCTATTACGATGTTATAAGCAAAGCAACTACAGTTAGCTGCATAGGCAAGTCGACAATCTTCAGCACGTCCAATAGACAGGAATTGATAATTTAGGGGCCATGCAATGTTATGAAGTGCTGCAAATTCATCTTTGTCTTTGAGACATTGTGATCCGTTTCTTTTGACATAACCCCTAGAATGATCACTCAACTCCCAATCCGATGTAGACTTGGGCTGAAAACCCTTAGGACAGTTGCAGAGAGGACTTTGATTGATGGAGCATATACCATTGGGTCCACAAGTAGCATAACTATCACAAAATTCGTTCTGCCTTAACCATAGAGTCAGCTACTGAGCTTTTTTCTCATTCCATATTACCTGTGATAGTCATCTTCTATAGCCTAAAACCATTCTCAGTAGAGTAGAGTTGTCAAGTGGGAGGTATATGGCAGAGTTGACCCTATCTGTTCTACTAACATTGAAAGTGATGTTGAACTTAGAACCGAGGTTCATCTCTAAAAAATCCGAAGCCCTAATCCTCCACGTTTTGTTAGTTTTATTATGCCAGAGGCGTAACTTACTTAAGCAGGACCATCTAAATATCTCCAAGAAGAAAGAATTATTGGATATGTCTTACCAGTTGTCATATCCAAACCAATCTTCGCACCAAGAAGCCAAGTGTTTATGGGATAATTGAAACTTTCCCACATATTTGGTCAATTATCTGAACCAACTAAGAGATTTCCGCTATCTAGAAGTATTGCTTTAGTATTACTGAAATCGACTGATGTAGTGTTTGTACTCTAAATTATTAGACCATTCGCTTGGAGCTGAAGATTGCCTTCTCTAGTAAGGGTCAAACTTGCATCATCTCTAGCAGATGGATAAATAGGTTTATCTCTATTGGCAACCCAACAAAGCAATTTACGATCCTTGTACTAGATGCCAACATAAATTTGCTAGAATTACCAGAGAGAAAAGGCCCAATTCAAAAATGGGGGAAAGGAAAACAACAATACTTTTTTTAAAAGAAATTACAAATTTTCCATCGGGATCAAAATAATCTCGATTTTAGGTAACTTGACATTATCTCTTTAAGAGACGAAGTGGTTAGTGCCTCACCTCTGTCTCTTCAAGAGATGAGGTTACCTTTGTAATTTTATACCTTGTCTCTTTAAGAGACGAGGTCAGGTCTAATATGACATCGTCTCTTGAAGAAACGATGTCAAGCAAAATTCTTTCATTCCTCATTTGTTCCTTTAGAAATAGATTCTTTTTTTACATTTATAACAAAACCTATCAAAATAAATAAAAACAACTATAGAAGCAATTAGCATCCTCCACCACTAGCAGCACTGTATGGATGAAATGAGACAGGTTCTGACTCCACCTGTGTGAGTCCCCCCCTCATATCATGTGATGGCGATTGTCGCCTCTTCCGTAGAGCTAGGAGGGTATAGAACTCTGTGTATGACGAGTCTAGCAAGGGGGTGTCCTAACAAAGTATGTGATGGTGACTATGGGCTAGCCTCGTGATGAAGGAACTGGGAAGAGCCAGGCTGATCAAATGAAGGTACATGGGACGTCCATGATCTGTATACCTTAGGCACGGCCTTGGTTTTGACCCCGTCACCGCCCACACCTCTTTTTATACAAACGTCGTCTTTGAACTGCCTAAGGTTGTAGGTCATTAGATGCTGAGTGCTGCTGTTGGTGGCGCTGGTGGCGGTAGATCTTTTAAATTGAGTCCCATTAACTCATTAACTACACGATAGACATCTTGTGCAGTGGAAGGAGTAATCTCTAGAGGCATGTGAGGGACTTTATAAATGAAATTTGCCTACAAGAAACAGAAAAATGTATATCGGTGAGTAATGAAAACACAATACATTTCCTTAAACAGCTTATCGAGTCAGTAACCTTACCATATAGCGTATGATAGCCCCCGTGCGACTGATCCAGCATTGGGTGATCATGTGGTACCACGGGAAGTAATCATCAAATGTACTAGTAGGCATATCTGACATCTCAACAATATGATCACACCGACTATCCCACTCAGCTATTCACCTAGCGTGCTCCGCCTGCCAGTTCTATTCGAAACGTCTCTGCATGTCAATCTTATGCAGGGCTCTCATATCGTTAGGTGAGTGTGGGATCCCTTGGAAGCCACTAAACTATCTGAGCACTCTATTTGGGTAGTAGTGCTCAATTAGATGGAAGCACACTAGTGGGACCCGTGCACACCAAATGTCGCTGCTCACCTGGTAGTATGGAGGTAGGGAGTCCAAAATGGGATTGTAAGGGTCCTACACAACCTGTTGAAGGGGAAAAAGTGCACTACCAATTAAGAAAAATATCAAAATGTTGCAATTTGAAGGGAATAACACATTGACAATCAATTTAAAGGAAAAAAAAGCAAAGAAAATCATACTTGGTGCTTAGTCTGTCTATCTAAAGATGCTTGATACTCAATTAGCAAGTGGGTGGATACTCTAATCACATTAAAAGTCGCACCCCAATTGTTGATGAGTGGGCGCCCTGCTGTAACTGTTGTAACTTGTCTATGAATTGGGGCAATATGGGGGAAGTGCTCCCATGCCCTTATCTACAGAACAACCAAGGGACCTGTAATATCCCCAGTGTCCACGTGGAAAGCTAAGCATAGCTGCCTATACAGCCATGCCAAATAGGCTGCTCCCCTGCATACTGCTCCGCCCTCTCCAATTCCTAGAGCAACTACAGATACATCAAGTAGATGTAATTTGATGACTTGTCTACAAATATGAATCTACCTAGCAGCAACAAGATATACGCTCTAGCGTAGCGTCTGATAATGGCATCATCTGCAAAATCTGGTAGTACTCTGAAGTTGGTGTATAACCATGACATCTTCAAACGACTACTATCCATATTCATCTCGGGCACAGGTCAGAATCCTAACAGCTCCTCACATAATCTAAGCCAATCCATTCGAGCCATGCCCATAACAGCATCGCCATCTACAGGTAGGCCAATAAGGACAACAAAATCCTCCAATGTAACTGATCACGCTTCTGTGGTCATATGGAAGGTATGGGTCTCCAATCGCCATCACTCCACCAAAGCTGTGATGAGGTGTCAATCCAGTTGAATGAATGGCATATGGGCCACCCCAATGAAACCCGCCTAAGACAGGAATGGCACTAAGTGATCGTTTACCTATGTAGGTATACCATACTATCACCTCAACTTTACCTCTCTACGGTGATAATGCAAAACTACATGCTCTTGTAGTAAAGTCCACAAATCTACAAGAAACATTAATTACTTGTTATAAGGAATGGATTGCAAACATAAACTTACCAGCCCCTCATAGGCTAGTCTCGACCTATGAACATGTTGATCCGTAAGTAATGAGCTATTATCGGTCCAAGATCCATCTGTAATGGAGAAACAAAAGGATATTGTTAGTAGAAGCATACGTAGACTAAAACAAGCAGAGCAAGCATAAGATAAAATCATGTCACAATAGTACAATAGAACAAAGCATATGAGAATAAAGAATTACTACTATGACTAGACTGGACGAGATTGTGCCCATCACATTACCTCGTCTCTTGAAGAGACGAGCTATAAATTGCAAAGGTCATCTTGTCTCTTTAAGAAACGAGGTTAGGCACTAATGACCTCATTTTTTCAAGAGATGAGGTTAAGTTGCGTAAAATCGGGATTATTTTGATCCCGATAGCAAATTTGTAATTTAAAAAAAAGTAATTTTTTTTCCCTTTCCCCTCGAAAATGCCTCCTTGGGATGCTATGGTCTGGTTAGCATGTATTACTTGACCAGGTAAGATGGTGTCAAACTAATAGGACAAACCAACCATGTAGATAAAAGATACCAAAATGGCAGGATATATAGTCCTCCATGAATTGCTTCTTCCGATAAACAACATGATACTACAAGTAGAAGCACACTCTGTGGACGATGAATGGGATATCTTCAAGGACTAAATAAGAAGAAAGAAGCATCATAGTAAGTTGAAATAATTTTTTTGTTTTAGCTCTTTGTGAATAAAAAATCATTTAAATGAGGTTAAATTAAAAATAATTATAAAAATATAATATTAAAGTCATAATTTGCACGTGAGATATTAAAATAAATACACGTTATAAATATTAAATAACCGCGATATAACGTTTTATATATGTGGTGAGAGAGACGGGTTAAAAAAAAGTAAAAGATAGAGGTGATGTGAGGTGGTAGTTTAGGAGAGGGGAAGAGAGAGCGGAGGGGTGTGGGAGAAAGGAAAAGAGAAGAAAGTCCGAGGGAGGACATGAAAAAGATAAAAAAAGGTGAGAAGACAAGACAAGAGGATAGAAGAAGAGCAGGGAGACATTGACATTTAAAATAAGAGAGAAAATGAAAGAGACAGATAAACGTGAAGAAACATGGGGGAAAAGAAAATTACTGTAGTTGTATCAGCTTTTTTAACCGTAACTTACATGGTAGTGCAATTATCGCGTTTTGTTCAAAGGTTAAAAGTTATTATACTCAAGCTTTATATGACGGGCATTACACATGATGTTTATCTATAAATTTTAATATCTTGTTTTTTAAATACAACTTTAAAAGAAAATATTAGTAAATAGTTTTATTTAATTTGTATATTTATAATCTTTTTATAATTGTTAGAAACAAATATGAAAATAATAGCGATATAATTGAAGCTGAAATACAAGTTTGAGAGATAACTACTTAGTTCTAACCAAATCTCTCTAAAGCTCTCAATACAATTCCGTGTCTTACACTTTCTCACACACAAAACCTAGAAACAATACATATATATATATATATATGTTATAGGATGAAGCTAGCCTAAAGCTAGCGGCTTAAATGTAAGCGGCACTTAGGCCGAAGCTTAGCCATAAAGGCCAGAAGCTTAGGACATGTAGGCCGGCAGCTTATATCCAATTTCATATTTTCAATAATATCCACGTTGACACAAAATCCATGAGCAAATAGCAGAAATTCCAAACTTCAACATGAAAAACCAAACATTCTCCACCTCTTTCACAAAACACTTAAAGGAGTATCAATCAACAACGAACATTAAGCAAGTTCAAGCAATGCTGAAACTTGACTATTGGAAGTGATTTAGTCATCATATCAGTGGGATTTTCATGAGTGCTGACTTTGGTCACACCAATATCTCCACGAGCTACAACTTCACGCACAAAATGATACCGAACATCGATGTGCTTTGTCCTTTCATGGAACATTTGATCCTTCGTAAGAAAGATGTCACTCTGACTATCACAATAGAATGTAATAGACTTCAAATCATTACTGAGCTCACCACATAAGCCTTTTAACCAAATAGCCTCTTTACAGGCCTTTAGAATAGCCATATACTCAGCTTTTGTGGTAGATAAAGCAACCGTTGCTTGCAAAGTGGCCTTCCAGCTAATGGCACAACCAACAATGGTAAATACATACCATGTGAGAGATCTTCATTTATCCAAGTCTTCAGCACAATCAGAGTAAAACAACCAACAATTCCATCTCTAGATCTACAAAAGTGTAAACAAACATCTATGGTACCTCTTAAGTATCTAAGAATCTACTGAACTGCTCTCCAGTGTTCTTTACCAGGATTTGCCATGTATCTACTGACTATATATGACAAATCTGGTCTTGTACAAACCATAGTATACATAAGAGATCCCACGGCACTAGAATATGGAATCTTTTACATGTAGTCAATATCTTCATCTGACTATGGAGATAAAATAGATGAGAGTCCAAACTGTGCTGCTAAAGGAGTATTAACTGGCTTAGCGTTCTGCATATTAAACCTGTAAAGAACCTTCTCAATATACCCCTTTTGACTCAACTACAACTCTCCAGTTTTTCTATCCCTCATAATCTGCATCTTAAGAATCTTCTTTGCTGCCCCCAAGTGTTTCATCTTAAACTCTTTACTCAACTGGGTTTTAACCCTTATGATCTTCTCTGTCTTTAGCTGCTATCAGCATATCATCAATATACAAGAGTAAATACACAAAAGACCATCACTGCACTTCTTTATATAAACACAACTATCAAAATTGCTTCTCATAAAATCATGAGAAGTCATGAATGACTCAAACCTCTTATAACATTACCTGGGAGACTGTTTAGCCTGTAAAGGGATTGTTTCAACAAGCAAACATGGTCCTATTTCCCAAACACTACAAAACCCTCAGCCTATTGCATATAGATGTCTTCCTCAAGTTCTCCATGTAAGAAGGCTGTTTTCACATCTAGCTGTTCAAGCTTAAGATCTTCCATTGCAACAATACTTAGTAAGGCTCTAATAGAACTGTGTTTCATAATAAGTGAAAACACGTTTGTGAAATCTACACCTAGAATCTGGCTATAGGCCTTAGCAAGAAGTCTTGCTTTGTATCTAGGTTCTTCAACACTTAAAGTTCATTCCTTTTTCTTGTAAACCCACTTGCACTTAACAATCTTCTTACCCTTAGGAAGTTTCACTAAATCCCATGTACCATTTTTCTGAAGGGATTCCATCTCTTCCTGCATACCAATCATCCATTTACTAGATTTTTCACAACTAACTACTTTTAAGTAAGTTGAGGGCTCATAATTTGAATCAATTTCCTCTGCTACATTCAACGCATAAGCAACTAGATCAGCTTCATCGAATCTCTGTGGAAGTCTAACTTATCTCTTAGTCCTATCTCTAGCAATAGAATATTGCTGCTGAGTTGGTGGTGTAGAGAAAGTACTTCCTTATGTCTGAGATCTAGTCTGAGAAGTAGACTGAGATATAGAACCAGAGTTTATTTCAACCCCATCTGCATATGAGCTCTTTGCTGAGCTTCATTAGATGTAGCACTAGAAGACAAGTCATGTAACATAGAATTTTCAAAAAAACAACATCCCTACTAACAATGACTTTCTTTAATTCAGGACACCAAAACTTGTCCTTTCACTCCAAACTTATATCTAGAACATACACTTAACAGATTTAAGCTCAAGTTTCCCATTGTTAACATGAGCATAAGCAGGACAACAAAATATTTTTAAATTTGAATAATCATCAGGAGCACCAGACCATACCTTATGTGGAGTCATTTTATCAATTGCAGTCGAAGGTGATTGATTAATCAAGAAACATGCTGTAGAAGCTGCTTCTGCCCAAAAGACTTTGGCAATTTAGCAGTTGATAGCATGTAATGAGCTCTCTCTAAAATTGTTCTGTTCATGCGCTCTGCCACACCATTCTGCTGTGGAGCACTAGGTACTTTCAAATGCCTTCCTTTAGACTTACACAAATCATTAAACTCTTTAGAACAAAACTCCAGACCATTATCTGTGTAAAGATATTTTCTCTGTTTCCCTGTCTGCTTTTCAATCATGACCTTCCACTCCTTAAAAGTACGTAACACATCACTCTTCTGTTTCAAGAAGAATACACAAAGTTTTCCAGAGTAGTCATCAATGATTGTCAGCATATAGTTCGCACCTCCTCTGGAAAGCACCTTGGTTGGTCCACAAAGATCTGAGTATATATAATCGGGTGTACCCTTGGTACTATGAATCCTAGTGGTGAATCTAACTCTTTTCTGCTTCCCAAATACACAGTGTTCATAAAACTTCAATTTCCTAATGCTTTATCCACCAATAAGTCCTCTTCTACATAACTTAGCCATACCGGCTTCACTCATATGCCCCAGACGCATATGCCAAAGTCTAGTAGTATCATCATTTGACAAAGATGAAGAGGCAACAGCTGTATCACCTGTGACAATAGAACCCTGCAAAACATAGACATTAGAATTCTGCTTTTGTCCCTTCATCACCACTAGAGAACCTTTACTGATCTTCAGAACTATACCTTCATCGATATACTTATACCCTTTAGAATATAGAATACTTAAAGAGATCAGATTTCTTTTCAAATCAGGCACATGTCTCACATCACCAAGTGTCCTGATTACACCATCAAATATCTTTATCTTAATAGTTCCAACACCTACAACCTTGCAAGAGGTATTTATTACCCATCAAAATAGAACCCTTTGAAACAGTTTCATATGTTGAAAACCAGTCCCTATTAGGACTGCAAACCCCTAAAATTTTCATAATTTTTAGAAAATAATCATAGAAGTTAGAAACTAAAAATCAAAACCATGAAAATCTACCTAAGGTAAAACCAAATTCTAAATTAGGTCAAACACAAGAATTCTTAACCTTGGGAAAAAGAGAACCCTAAAAACAAAATAGAAAATCCAACAATCGATTGATTCAACATCCGTACACTAATCAAATTCTCTATCCGATTCCTAACACGCAAATCAAGACGATATATCCAAATAACACTTGACAACGAAATACTAAGACCTTAAATCCTTCGATGAATTTTAGAATAAAAATTTTCAATTTTCACCAAAAGTCAAATTGAGCCAACCCATAACCCTAGACTCGGTGAAACAATCCCAAGAACTGAAAAATATTGAATAATCACAAATAAAATAAAATCAACCATAGATTTGAACCCAAAAATACAATACGGACAAAACTCCAAAACTTTATAATCTTTTGAATAAATCAACAAACTGAAAGTTAAACCGGAACCCTAAAACTCAACAAAGCTTACAACAAATCTTAATGTTTAAGATCCGGCAATCCTACGCTCTTAAACCCTAAATAATAGAACGAAAATAATTGTTGATAATAATTCGTAATAATATAGGGAAGCTTAAATATATCAGATTCAAAAATTTCTAGTGTCCTTTAGATCTGAACGGGATCAATTTTCGAAAACTATGCCCTGATACACCGGACGACAAAAATATTCCAACAATACCAATAGACTCATAAAAGTATAAGGTTTTCAAAAATATCTATTTTAGAATTTTTCGTTAATTGATATTTACAGATACCGCATTTATACGCGTATTTTTATTACTATCGGTATTTTATTGTCTAGTCTACTATTCGTTACTATTTATCTATCTCCACTTTTTCTACTACCTATTCTTACAACCTACAGACCTGTTTCTTATAATTTCCTTTTTCCATAAAAATTCTACACTACATATTACTAAACTTTCTTATATTTTTTTCTAAAATTAATTTTTAATCACTTTTCTCTCTCTCCTCCCTTACATGTCGTCCACCCCCCTCTATCTCTTCACTCTCAATTATTTTCTTTTTCAATTAATTTAATTACATCTAATTTTCACTCTAAAACTCTATAAATACCCCCTTCCTTCTTCATTTTTTCACATAACTCATTTTACTACCAAAACTCTCTTAAAATCTCCTCTCAAATACTTTTCCATTACTCTTCCGAAAAAACTCCCAAACTTCTTTCTTCTTCGTACACAAAACCCATTTACTCATACTACTATCAACCTCTATTTAGATAAAAATTCTTTTTATACCTCTACTACCATGTCATGTAACTTTACATGATATGGTGTGAATTTTATAAACTTAATGTTATGGAAGCTATACTATGTTCATATATTGTTCTTGTTCATGAACATCCATTTCTGTATTTTTATGTTGTTATTATACTTTGCTCATATTATTGTTGTTATTATGCTAATTTCTTATTCATATCTAGCCAAATATATTTATGTATTTATATACAATCTTTAGAGCATATAAGCTCACTTGTTATTTATTTATTTTCATACTTTGCAATTTATTTATTTCATGTTATTTTAAGACTAGTCTTTCTAGTCATAGACTTGTCATTGTCAAGTCAAAACAACCTTTTCTTTCTTTTCTTTATTCTTTTTTGGACTAGTCTATTCTTAGTCTCAGGATGCCTTGATAACCTAAGGCTCCCAATACTTGATTGGGTTACCTTGGTGAAGCTAAGGTTCCCAGCATTTGATATTTTTATTATCTTGCTTATTATTATTTGCTTTCGGTATCTTTCTCATATTCTTATTATTTTACATGCTCATATACATGCATTCTCATAATGATATTGTCTCAACTAAATTTAAAAGTAGAATTTTTTTTTTTAATAAACGAACTTGAAACTAAATTTTCTATCATGTGACTTGTCATTAAATAATGGAGTTATTATCAACAACATAGCAATGGAATAATACAAGTTTTTTCAAAGTTTTCTCAAATAACAAAGATAGCTTTATCAAGGAAATATAAGAAATACAAGAAATACTCTTTCTTTTCATAATATGGTAACAGTCTTAGTAAAATAATTTATTGGTATTCAAAGTTTTCACAAAAAGCTTAAGATTAAACTCTTTTTAACTCCATAACAAAACCAAGAAGCAAAGTAGTTTTCAAAGTTAAGATAAAATTAACCCATAAAGTTATAAACTCACTTAGAAAAATAATAATTTTTAAGTTTCTAAAGAATAAACTTATTTTCAAAGAATATACATATGATAAGATAAAAAACAAAGGATTTTATCAATAAAGAGGATTCTTTTAAAATAAAATTTGTAGAGAAAATAAAAGACAAAGTTTTAGAAAACAAGAACTTATATTTTGAACAAGAAATATAAAAAGAAAAGACTCATTTTCTAAAACCATTCTAAATACAAATTTATAAATAGGTTATCAACAACTTAATAAACTTTTTGATAACTTTGATCTTTTATCACTAGAAGTAAAAATTATAAAAGACTAAAGTTAAAGGAAAATTTACTTGTTTTGGAAAAATGAATGAGGAAAATAAAATAGGAATATACTCATTTATAATAACCTAGAAAAATATAAAGTTTCTTCGAAATACTTTAAAAGGAATTTGTCAAGTTAAGTTTTAACACTTCAAAATAAGTTGTTTTATGAAATAAATTGTTGAGACACTACCATTAAAATTTGTGCATACAAAGTTAGCTTATCTATATACTCAAAGGATTTATCAATTATATATATATATATATATATAAATCGATATTTTCACTAAAAGATTTTTGAATGAAGTTGAGTTGGAAAATTGTTTCACAAAATCTGAAAATATTCATTTTAAATTTGTACTGAGGTGTTTAGCAACCCAAAGACCTTATATGACAAAAATAACCTTAGAAATGGATAGATATTTTTGAATAGGTAGAAAATGGTATATTATACTCGAAATTTTGAGTTAAAATTAGTAAGTTATGACCATTTTAAATTGGAATTTCATTAATGCGGTTTTTTTACGAACATAGTGAAATAGAATTAGAAAGTTTAAGTAGAATTTCTACGAAATACTTATCATGGGTATTTCTTTTGTTTAGGTGATGCGGAATACGAGATTTCCCTTCCTGAGAATTACTACGACTAAGAAGATTGCGAAATGAACGAGTGAGTTATTTCTCTTAATTTCGTTACTTGCTTATGCTTGTAGAATAGTAGCTCTAGAAAGCTAAGAAAAGATAAAATGGATATGTATAGGAAATTTAAGTATATGTATATGTATGATTCTATGCTCATGTGATGAAATGAGAAATAATAATATCGCAACTTCAAATTGTTTGTTTAATTATGTTATCTACTTGCATTTATGCTTGCTTATTGTTTGCAAAATTGTTTGATCACCCCTAAGAAACCTTAATAAGGTTTAGTTTAAGAAAAATAAGACGTTCACGCATAGCATCCATCGAGCCACATTTCTTTCGGAAGGCTGCTGCTCCTATGCGTAGAGTTGGATTGGCTGTTATCATGCTAGGACACGGGCCATGTTCCTTCCTAGAGAATCCAAATCGCTCAGGGAATGCGACTCTAGGTTCGAAGCCGAGCTGAGCCAATCGAATGCTTTGGGTGGAGACCTAGGGACTAGTAGTAGAAGATCGAGGATCTTCATCAATAATTCCTTAATCATTGATACATAGGGGCAAATCCATTCTATATATGATTTCCGGATAACTATATATATTTATGTAATAACATGATTGTTGCATTGTATGCATAGCATATGTGTGAAAATTTAAATGAACTTGTTTGAAATCATGATGTGAGTGAAAAGGAATACCTCACTAAACTAGTTGTAAGCTTATACCCCCATAGATTTTGTTGAAACAGGTATACTCATGGCTTTAATCGAATATCATGACATTAATAAAGTCATAGATGGATGTTAAACTTTTATGAAGGCAATTGGGAACATAGGATGAAGTTACTTTGTAAGATTCCTTATATATAATGTATGCTATATTAGTATTTTGGAAATTTCTAAGAAGCGTTTTTGTATTGAATTGAAGACAATAGAAGGGTATGCCCTTAAGAATTCTAATCAACCATGTTTATGTTTTATGATAAGTATTCTCCTTGCCTTGTTACTTAATATTATTATTGTAAATTGCATTACTCCGATACGTTCCCTTAGTTATGATGTACGCCTTGTACATGATATGGAAGCCTTTGCGCGACTAAGGTAGTCATTATTAGGCTTTAGTATTGTGTACGTGGATTGATACATTTAAGATACCCTTTGGGGCGTGACAAGGACACATATGAAACGTGCAGCTAGAATCAATAATCCACTCCTCACTTGCTCTATGATCATAATTAGAAGAGTGAGGATTTCATCATCACTGCTAGCAGCTATCACATCGGCTTCACCGGATTTTTCTAATTTATTTTCCTTTTGATTCTCAGTAGATTTCTTGTTCTTGTTCTGTAACTTATAACACTTAGACTTAATATGCCCCTTTTTCTTGCAATAATTACAGATCTTGTTCCTATTTGCAGATTTAGATCTGCCCCTATTCTTTCCACCACAATTTCTATCTTGGGTCCTTCCATAAACATTAAGACCTTCTACTTGAGACTCAGATCTAACCACAAGTTGTTTCATTCTCTCATGAGAACTTAAAGCATCATAAACCTCGTCAATGGTGAGGGTTTCACGACTATACAAAATTGTGTCTCTAAAGGTCGAATAGAAGGGAGGCAAAGAACACAACAAAATCAATCTTAAATCCTCCTCCTCGTACTTGACTTTTAAGGTTTGCAAATCAGAAACAATTTCCTTAAAAGTAGTTAAGTGATCTTCTACAGATGCACCTTCTATCAAACGATGAGAGTGTAACCGTTGCTTCAGATGTAATTTACTGGTTAGACTCTTAGTCATACACAATTATTCCAACTTTAGCCATAATGTAGCAGCAGTCTTCTCTTTCAACACATCTTGTAAGATCTGATTTGATAGATACAGGTGAATATGAGATAAGCCTTTACAATCCTTACGTTGCTTCTCTTCAGGTGTCCATGACGCAAGCATCTTATCAAACCCTAATAGTGTATCATCCAAATCCATCTGTACGATAATCGCTCGCATCTTAACCTGCCATAACATAAATCTTATGTTGCGATCCAACAGCAGAATATCGTATTTCACAATTGTCATTATATAGAACCTTGCTCCAATACCAATTTGTTAGAAACAAATATGTTGGGATGTAAGCAGGGTACATTCGGAGTAGGTCATGTAAAACTCGAAATCCAATTTGAAACTTTATAGGGTTTTTGTTATAATACTCAAAGCCACTCCTATAGGGTTTTAGGTCTAACCCGTTATGCCACATTGATGTACTATTCAACGCATTGAAGTTTAATTCTTTTTTTTTTATTAGCTTTTTTCTAAATTTTTTTCCATTTATATCTTACATGTATTGACGAGCTACGGAAAAATTATTAAAATAAATACAACTGGTGATGATTATGTTAGAGAATATCAAATTATTCCTTGGACCTTTGATATCATAAACTATGTAAAATTTCAACAAGCTTTTTCTCAGGTCTTTTAATCATAAAATAAGATATCATAATTAATTTTTCATGTCTGTTTAATTTTAATTAAGATTTCTTCTAAATAAGGATAATAATCCTTTATAGCTGATGAAACATTAATTAAATGCAGAGTAATTTATTGTTATATTTAGGCATACACTTATATTTACCCTGTTCAGTAAACTACGCATCAAAATTCTTTGAAAATATCATGCAGTAGGATCTAATATGCACGACACAAGCGTAAAGACCGGACTAGTGCAATAGCGACTCCACTCTCACTGTGTCAGTAGGTTCCCTTAATAACTGAAATTCCATCACCAAATTCTGATACCATAAGAGTTTCAAAGCAAACGTTTAAAATCTTCATATCAATCTCTTTGAACTAACAATATTTATAAAAACTATAATAATAATCCGTAAAAATAATTTAAAAAAGTAATAAACTTTAAAAAACACACCCAAAGAAAAATTATAAAGTCAACTAGTATCAATGAGTCATAACACATTTGAGGGAAAAAAAGAAAAGAAAAGAAAACATATTAAACTATATTAAATTGAATATGAGATTCTAATTCAATAATTCTTAGAGTTGGTTTCTTTTTTCTTTTTAAGTTGAAAATGAATTTTTACTTTATTATTGTATTTTAAATTATATTAGATTTTAGCAGGTCGGGTTTCCCATTAGGTCATTATCATGATCTGTGAAATTCCGTAAATTTCCATTTAAGTTAAGTAGATATTATTAGATGATTAGTATGAAAATACATGTATTTTTAACCTTAATATAAATTTATTTCAGAGATTGATTTTAAATAATTTAGCTAGTGAAATTTTTCAAATTATAGGATATAATTAAATAGTTTAACCTAATTGAATTTAATTGAAAACAGATATTCTAATACCATAAATATTCGATTTAACCCATTAAACTACTTCAATCACCTATTTCAATAAATTCAAATTTATTCAATACCTTCTTGTAGACACCCAATTTTTGCTCAATTAGTTAAGGCTTAAATTTATAAAGTTAATTAAACAGAATCTTTATTTTTGTTTAATTAAACTCATTTTTTTCAAAAAGCCTAAATTAAGTATTGATGAAGTTGGCTAAGTGATCAAGCTGTTGGTTAAATACATTGACCCAAATACACACTCAAGCTCAAGGACACAGGTTCAAACCCTAGCAAAGGCAAATTTTTGCCTTTTTATCATAATTTTTTTTTTTTTTTTTGCCTTTTCAAAGTGACTTTTTGCATTACTTTGTATCAGTTTTTAACTGACAAAACATCATCCATTGTTGAAATTGATGAAGCAGTTGCAAAGTAGTTATGGAATATGAAAGATTAGTGCACAATTCATGTGTAAAAACTACCCAAAAGTCACAAAATTCGTGCTAAAAAAAATTGAAAAAAATGCAATTTATAAAACATTCAATTGCACATGAATGAGGAGTTACAAGAATTGATGAAATTGAACAATTAATCTACCCACATTGAATGATTTGATGAAGAATATGAAGGATTAATCATCAATTCATCAGTTGGAAACAAATTAATCACGAATTTTCGAATTAAATTCGTGAAAAACAAAGAGGCAAAAATCGATTCGTTTTCGAAACTGTACGAAACGTAAAATTGAGCTTGCAACCTATAAATAGGGGGTCCTAGGATCAAAAGACACAAGTCAATTTCGAAGAAACACACATATAACAATATCAATTCGAAACTTTCAAATTTAGAACGTAGGATTCGAATTTTTCAAATTTGAAGTGATTGGATCAGATTTGACTCAAATTGAGTGTTTTAGGAGTATTAGAAACTTGATTTTGATGTTTTAGTGTGCTTGGATTTGCTCAAATTGATCGAATTTCCCTCTGCAAATTTTTTTATTTTTCGAATTGTACCGCCGGTAACCACATCCGCGAACCGCCGCCCACGGTGGTTCTGGGCGCGAACCACCACCTTCAGAGGACGTACAACCACCATAGGAGTCGGGCCGACAAGCTTCCAGCCACCGAGGACCACCGGAGCCGCCGGAATCCGCCCCAAAAGATCGCGTAATCGTCTTCTTCACCCGCCGGAGCTCCGAGATCCGACCCGAAGATCCGAATCCAACCCGGTCGGTCATCGGTCAACGGTCATCGGTCAACGGTCAACAGATCAGACGGCCCAGATTCAATCAAGCAGATCGGACGGTCCAGATTTGATCAAGCAGATCAGCGACCCAGATTTCATCAAGCAGATCGGACGGTCCAGCTTTGATCAAGCAGATCAGCGGCCCAGATTTCATCAAGCAGATCAGACGGTCCAGATTTGATCAAGCAGATCAGACGGCCCAAATTTCATCTCGATCAAGCCCCAGACTTGGTCAATTCCATCAGACGATCAGGATCAGTCAACGCGATCGACGCTCCAGATCTCGTCCGCTTCATCCAACGGTCCAGGTTAATCCGCATTATTTTATTATATTTTTATTATATAATTAATTTCAGAAAATAGTAAAAAATTTATAAAAATTCAGAAAAATTCAGAAAAATCCAGAAAAATCAAAAAATTATTTTTTATATAAATTTATTTTTTTTGATATTTTTGAATATTTTTGAATATTTTTGAATATTTTTAATATGTATTATACATAAATTATCTTAGAAATGCATATTTAATGCATGAAAAATAATTTTAATATATTGTAAAGTATTCTGAATATGTTGTGAATTTTTGTGATGTTTTTTTTTTAAAAAAAAATAATAAAAATAATAAATTAAATAAAATGATAAAATGGGATTTTCCAAAACAAAATTAAAAAAAATGATTTTTGGACTTAGAGAAAATTGTATTTTCATGAAATGAAAAATCAATTGATCAGATCATAGGATCATCAAAAAATGATTTTCATAAAAATATAAAATTTAATGAACTTAAATTGAGAATAGTTCAAAAATTAAAATTGATCAACAAATTAAAGTTTTTTTAAAAGAACTACGTTTTGTCTGATCTCGATTAGCGAGTACGTAGGCACCTACGGGGCGACAATAAAAATGAAAAAAATGTTTTTGTTTTTAATATTGTGAATAATTATTTTGCAAATATATGTTTTTTTTGAAAAAAAAAAGGAAATATATTTGTTGATATTCATGTTCTAAAAATAAATAAATAAAAAATAAAAATGAAGAAAAATACATAAAAAATAAAAATGAATGGTTTGACTTGTAAATATTTGTGTTATAATGTTTCACTTGAATTTTTTAGTATGAAAAGGATAGATTATAAGTTTAAAATTCCAAAAGTGGTAACCATTTGGTTTTAATAGGTTAGCCCGAATCCATGATATCTGGTTTTAAAAGTTTGGTTTTTAAATCAAATTTTCGCAGACTAGTAGCTAAGTTAGGATCAACCGACCCATTGATCCTAGCTTTTATTTTTTCCCGATTTATATCGGGTGGCGACTCTAAAAAGTTTTCAAAAATTTAAAATTTCTCTTAACCCCTAGTCGAGGATTCATGTTAAATGGGTTCGGGTTTAATGTGAATCAGGTTAGGAGAAATGAACCAGATTAGTGGAAAAATCCAGGCTCGACACTTCTAATTATTAAACTAAATTATGTTTATCAAATTCAATTGCGTAAATCCCTAAATCATCGATTTAGCCATTTGAACCGAAATTTTAACTCCTTAAATCTTAGAAATTTAAAACCAAATATTTACCTTCAAATATCAATCCTTAAGCACCTAAAATCCTAAATTCAAGTAAGATATTAATTTTCCTTTAATTAGATTTCCTAGAATCAATTTTACATGCCAATTAGCTAATTTACTTTCTTTACTCCCTAAATTCAATTCTAATGCCAAAAGCCCATAACCTAAAGCTATTCTAACTCATCTATGTTTAGGGCCATCAACTTAAGTCGAAGTCCATAATCAAGAAGCCCATTTTCCTTTCATCTTTTATTAATTCTTCAAAGCCCATAATTAATAATCCAAACCTAACTACCCATAAGCTAAGCCTCTAAGCCCATGAGAGCATGCAATTATCATGCACACACACACATTCAATAAAAACCCTATAGTCAAGGAAAATCTAATAAATGAAAAGACTAAATTGACCTTTACCACTTTAAGAAGGTTTCTACACCTAGGAAAGTACCAAGATGCCATTAACCCTAAAGGAAATTACAATGCATGAAATATTATAAAAACAAGCCTTATAAAATCCTAAATTTCCTTTTGACTTCAACAACCCCCAACCCTAAATTCTCTCAAGAAAACCTCTCCAAAACACACAAAAAATGACACAGAAAAAAAAAAAATCCTACTAGAGCTCCTCTATAAGATAAGTCTTCAATAGGTAAGAAAATATGCCCTATTTCCATCATCCAATTACTCATTTTTTTCTCAAAAATCTAATTTATATTTCAATTGATTTTTAGGTGACATTTGAAGACGAAACCAAAGATTTTATTGGATATAGCATTAAAAGCATCATCAATCCTTTGGTGGTATAGTAGTAGTAGTAGATATTCTAAGATTGTTTGCTAAACCAAGTAAGTAATTGTAATTAATATGTTTGATTGTGTTAATGATATATATTCATGTAAATTACTAAAAACAAAATTAGATTTAAGTATTAATCAATATATGTATAAGTATGCATGAAAACCTAAATGAACATGTATATATGTATGTTATAGTAGTTATTGATTTAGTAAAATTGTTGCAAATCTATATATATATATAGTGAAATCATCAAACAAAAATCTTGAGTATATGTATGTATGTTTTAATATATATGCTGGAAAATAGGTAAATTATGTTGATGATGATGATTTTAGTTATGATTTGTAATTTGATTTGTAAAAAATGAATCTAAGTATGAACTAGATGAAACAACATAGATTAAACGTGTTTTAGATGATTAAAATAAGTTAGGAGTTAGGTTAAACAAAGAAAATTTGAAAAATCACAAAACAAACTTGAAGCAGTTCTAGCATCGGTGTTGTGGCGGTGATGTTGGTGGCTGAACCAGTAGAAAAATGAGCTCCGAAAATGTCGGAACCTTGTTGGAATAGTAGATCGACGTGTCTACTTTATAACCGTGTGGTGAATTGGAAATCAGCCTGAACCGACTAGTCATTATTGCCAGTGCCTTGTTTCTGACTAGATTGAGTTTAAATTAAAATAAACCCTAATTAACTAATTAGTTTAGGACAAATGAACTCATAAACATGTACATATATGTGTTAGGAAGCTTACATAAAAAATTGAGCTTAAAAATCATGTTTAAGATAGCGAATTGATTTATTAAAGTTAAGGTACATACAAGTTTTCTATAAGAAATGAAATATTGGATTTTGAGGTAAACTAATTCTAATTAAATAAATATGAAATAGATGTAAATAATGTGTTCACATATTAAAATATGAATTTTAATTTAAATAATTATTTTAATTTTAGGAATTTATTTAATAAAATATGTATGAATATGGCATTATAAGATAGTATAAATATAATAAAAAACTTGTTTAGATTCTCTAGCATGTAGAGATAAAATGAGTTATAAATGATATAAATAGAATATTTATATCTTAAATGAGTTGTTTTATATAATAAGAGTTTATTAGATTGATTGTGGCATATATTAATAATATCACTTAAATGACCTAATTATTATAAAATGAGTTTAGTAGACTAACTTGCATTCGAAATAAATTTTAATATATGGAAATGATTTAAAACTAAATTTACTTAAGAATATGAAATTTATTTATGAATCAATATTTTGTGAAATCTCATAAAGAATGTTAAATCATGAATAATAAAAGGAGTATGTTATTTCAAATGTGTATTTGCTAGAAAAATGGGTATTTAATATGAGTTTTCCACAAGTTAATAATTGATTAGAATGCTTATAAGAATTAAATCTCTTCAATAAATATTTGTTAGGAATCTATCTCCTGCTAAATCTTTTAGTTTATCCCCTGTTGGTTCATAATACAAACATTATATCAGGTATGTAGTGATTTGTATGTTGCTTGCTAAGATAGAAATCCTAAATGAATTAATACTTAAAGTTGTCCTAATAATTACTTGTTGCTTGTACATGGCCATTTTTAAGACCTGGTTCAAGGGGCGGCAACCTTGGTAGGCGATGCCAACATGGTAGTGAGGCACTTAGGCCACCATGGGTGGCTCGACCAGTAGCTTATAAGGGAAATGATAGTAGGATAACATCTATTGATATTGAAGAGAAGTTGTATTAAGAAGTATATTAATATATGGGCTCTGTTGCTCTGCTTAATCATAATGGACTAATATGGATACAGTTGTGTAATAGTTGTGACCGCTAGATGAGGCTATTACTTGTGGAGGTAGGAGATAAAGGTATTCGGACTGCATATATTAACCCCCTGAGCAGTTACTGCTACTTAGGACCCTTAAGATCCTAGCGTGTCACCGGAGTGTGAGTAGTCCATTGATGTTTGCTATGCTTTAATTTAAAGATATAAACCATTGATTGTTGCATTGCATATAGAACAAGATGTCATGCTGGGATTCCATTCTTTTTCAGGTAATGATGATTATGATGATGGCACCTACGCCTACATGGGATATGGCACGGACTTCGACGAATTTCTCAACGAGTGAAATGATTAGGATCCTTGGGATCATTGTCTTATTTCTATTTTATAAAATTCACTATCAAACTTACGTTTTAATTATGGCTTATTTGTAAGCCCATGGTTTATATTTTGAGATACTTGAAACTCTTTATTTTAAAATACTTTATGGTATGGTACTGTTATATATATATTGGTTTACTCTCTTGAGTAGTATAATTAGAAAAATGTTTTGAGGAATTTATTCTCTGCTGCAAATTTTCACGTTGTTTTCACAAACTAATTTAACGATTTCAGAATCTAAAATTTGTTTAGCAATAATCACGATAAACTACAAACTAAGTTAGCCTTAGCGTATAACGCATAACCTTATACGTGGCGAACTAGACATGCCTTGAACTAAAATAGGGCGTGACAATCTATGACCCGTTCTGAAACTCTATAGGGTCAAAAAAAATTTACCAAACATGTCCCAAATCCTTATAGGGTTTTTAGCTAGTTAGGTACCCTTTAACAAACCGGCTGCATCGCTACTTGACATGAGTTTCTAGGTGAGGGACCTCAATTTTTAAGGTCCTTTGTATATTGAGGGTTCCTTCAACTTTTTGAGATCTTACGAATAACCTATAAAGTAAGTTCTTGCGAAATATTTTATTATTATTTTGTAAAAGTAAGGTACTATGTAAAAATTAATAGGACGCACAAAAGTATAAAAAGAAGTGAAAGAACTTATGTGAATGATCTTATAGATAAAGTAGTGGCATCCTTCAAAAGAAAAGCTTCTTTAGATGCTGGTGTAACACTTTAAAGACCTTATAAAGTACCTTATAGATGTGGATGATGTTATATTATATATTTGGTGCATAATTTTGTAGGTAGCCACCTTTATACCATTAGGCCCTTTGATAGATAGTTTCTAAAGCAATGTTGTTAGAACTAGACGGGGTTTGACCTGGACAAGTTAAGGGGTTTGGGGTAGGGGGTTGAACCGAGGTCACAAAAAAGTAAAAATATAAAGGATAATTTAATTATGAAATACCAATAATACGACATCACCCAATTAAATCTATATTTGGATCAAATTCATCAATTAATTATTAAATAAACATGACATAATGATTATATTTTATAAATTTTATCACAAAGTATGAATAAATATTTGAATTTCTAGTTTTTTTTTTTGGCCCAAGTCAATCGATCCAGGTCGACCAGGTTGATTGGGGTCTTGCCAGTTTGATGCAAAAACGGGTCTTTGGTGAGACCTAGCCCGACATTGGTGTCAGGTTTTAACAATAATGATCTAAAGTAAGTTAGTGCGTTATACAAAATGGAGGAGCACCACATATTTTTATCCATAGTCTATTATGTATTTAACTGGATGAATATAAGAAAAGAAATTATTATGTAAAGTGAAAAATGAAAAAAAGAAATTAATAAAAACGATGACGATAGCTAGAAGCGATAGGTTCCTATTGAAAAAAGATAAGTGGATCCTTGGTCTACCTATCATAGGTAGACCCTCCATTGAGGGTCTGCCATGTGGAAAATGATGCTGCAGTATTTCCATATGCGGTATTGCATGTTATACTATTTTTCTACTTGGCGAACCTTCAATAGAGAGTCTATCAAAGATAGGTAGACTAAGGGTCTATCCCCTTTTTACTCATTTCTATTGGGTTAGAAGTACATTAAAATAGGAATTTGAGATACATATATCATATATGTCATTTTTAGGAAAAAAAAATTAAAAAAATAATGTGGTGATAGTATTGAAAATATTTGATTTTTTTTTTAAGGTTTTTTTGTTTTTTCCCTCCCTCCTTATAACCTAGGCCTAAGTAAAACCAAACATAATGTTTAAGCTGATGGTTTTAACCCTTGAACAAATAGTCATGAGAACCAACCTTTTTTGGAAAAAATGTTAATCCTACATTCCGTATATAATTACCTACCCAAACTTTAGATTAATTAATTTTATATCAAACAAAGTTTTTGTTTTTAATAGTTACAATATAATGTGGTCTCTAAATACTATTATAATACAGGAAATCAAATTCAATACCTTAAAGATGATCTGATGCCACTAAGCTAGTTAGTAATTGACAAATAAGTTTTTGTTTTACTAATCTCATATATCCACCAAATGAGGAAGTGATATGTATTAAATAAGTAATAAAAAGTAGAAAATTAGATAATTAAGCAAACTAATTAATACATAAATTATAATTATTTGAAGTGAATTTGTCTATTTAATTGTTTAATTAGACAATATATGTATTAATCTGCTTACTTAATTGTTATATTTTTTTATTGGATGCTTAACACATGTCATTTTTCCTTTTTTAATAACTCACAGTGAGATTACCATAATCAAATTTTAGTTTTTCATATAAAATAATCTATTGTAGCCATAGTATAAAGACAAACGTCTGCACATTAGCGCCAGGCAAATGAACCGGCCACCTGGCTTGCTACTCGACGTAGAATGAATGAAGATGTGTCCTGGCAAATTCGATATGTGCACCCCATCTCCTTTGTTATCTATTATGTGAAACATATGGATTGCTATATGGATGGATAAGAAAGGATGTTGATCTAGCCTAACGGAAGCTCAAGTGCTTCTATCGACCTTTTTTATGCAAAACTTCTATAAGACAATATAAAATGACAATTTATCTAAGAGTCATATTTATACCCAAAACAGACTATCTATCTATATACATATTCTGAATTCAGATTTTAAGCAGATAGAAACCAAACATTGAATATATACAATAGATTATCAAAGCCTGTGCTGTTCTCCTCCAGGTTTGCCACCCGATTACTTTGAAAACAAAAACACCAGAAAACGAAAAATCAACACCGCCCTTTTGCATCAAAGAAATTGATTATGAAACAATGGAAAAGAATATATTAAACAAACCTAGTATTGTTGCAGTGCAGCATAAAGAAAGAAGATCCACATTCTTAATATCATTTGATACTCTGTACGTGTGATTAATCCATCTGTTAGGATGTAAGTGTAAGATTGGAAAAATACTACATGGCAAATATGGGACTCATATAAGAGGAAAGACTCATTAACTTAATATGTTAAGGTTTAGGATATAGATGGTGTCAAATCCTTCACAAAACCCATTTGAAAAATTTCTCCACTTTGAAAGCTTCCTTCTCTTCAAACACCATCTAAAAGCAGTAATTTAAATGACATATTACACCCTTTTCATCTTTCTTAGCATAGAGCTTCCTCTACAATCAATGCTTGTCTGCAAATGATAAAACTGACATACCAGTCCCACAATAATGTTTGGATTGAAACTATAAGATGCACAATTTGTCTAAGATGTTCATTTTTTTTTCCCAATAATTCTCGTGAAGATAGCTCTTATTTGTTTCAAAATTTTCCAACTTAAGTCAATCCTAGGAAATGGGAAACCTTTCTACTACTTCTACGCATGCCATTTTCACTGATGCAAAGAGAATGTAAAATTATTCCAATGTGTTAAACCAAACAACTCTTAACAGTCTTGCTTTGAAGCTAGAAAGAGCAATATCATTCTGTCAAGTAAAAATAAAGTGTGCTAAACATGACATATTTAGTATACTGCTGTTTTTTTTCTTTTTGCTGCATATTATGCGGCCACCATCTCAGTGCAGTGATGCACATCATGACTGCACAAATTATAAGAGATAGTCATGCAGGTCAAGCGATGGGTCCCCATTACAATCCTTTTCCCTCGCAGGTTCTTTTTTTTTTTTTTTTTTACTTCTGATCCAAGATAGGAAATAGACATCAAGACACTGCTTAAAAGAAAATTCATACTTCCAGTCAACTGTCAAACCATGAAACTCAAGCAAATGCTAACGAGGATGCATCATTGAACAGGACATTCTGTTTGATGAAAGTCTCTTAGAATTTACTTCTATGGAATTTCTCCTTGCCAAATAAGCTGGTTCCTTAGGTTGCACCTCAATAACTTTCATATCATTCCCAATCATGGTAACAACATCCAATATACTAGGCCTGTCATCTGGATGTTCTTGTACACATAAAAGCCCCACATGAACATATCTTAAAGCCGTGGATGGGTCACAAGATGTTTTTAGGATTGTATCTATTAGTTCAAGTGGTGTGCCATTGGTCCATAGCTTCCATGCCTGAAAATTAGTCAATGAGATTGCATAATGGTCTAATTGTGCAAAAACCATATAACTACTCACATATTCTAAGAGATTGAAGCAATCTTCATGAGAAAAGCTAGTGTTCCTTTCACCACTTAAAATTTCAAGGAGTAAAACCCCAAAGCTAAAGACATCTGTTTTTATGGAGAAACGACCTGCCAATGCATATTCTGGTGGCATATATCCACTACATATAATAAATATAAGAAAGGTATATGAGCAGAATCTTTCACAAAAATTGGTAAACATGAAAAATAAGGATTGTCTATTTGTATGTTCGAAGAAGTTGAACTCACAAGGTCCCAACTATGTGCTTCGTATTTGCTTGCAATTGATTTCCCCAAAAGATTCTTGCTATACCGAAATCTGATATTTTTGGTTTCAAATCTGCATCTAACAAAATGTTACTAGGTTTTAAATCTCTATGAATAATTTTTAGTCTAGAGTAGTGATGGAGATAGAGAAGCCCTTGAGCAATGCCTTCAACTATTTGCATACGTCTACTCCAATCCAATATCTCCTTTTCACTTTGAGCTGTAGACATGTTATCAAGACGGAGATTATTCTATATCAACAATGGAACTTGTGATAGTTAGAAATTACTAACCGAAGAGAAATTCTTAAAAAGAAGGAGAGATTAATTACGAACCAAAGAGAAAATAATCGAGACTTTTGTTTGGCATGTACTCGTAGATCAATATCTTTTCATCTTGCTGAATGCAACATCCTAAGAGTCTCACAAGATTTTTGTGTTGAAGTTTGGCAATCAAATTTGCTTCATTAATAACTTCTTTAAGTCCTTGACTTGAATGCTTGGATAGTCTCTTTGCTGCTACATCCTGACCATTGCGCAACTTACCCTGAAAAGAAACCAAAATTTATGTGCATGTTTCAAACCTTTGCATGATGAGAGCAAAATTAAATCTATATTGTGAGTTTCTTGACTCCATTAGATGAAAAATATGAGTAGCAGCAACAATGAAAATGTATTTTTCTTTTTCCTTTTCCTTTACTTTTTCTTTTCCCATTTTGTTTATAAGAACAAGAACCTCTAGTTAAATGCTGAATAATGTATATATCTCACCTTGTATACTAAACCAAATCCTCCTTCTCCAAGCTTATTAGAAGAGGAAAAATTATTGGTTGCAGAAAGCACACTTGATAAACTGAATATTGGCAAATCAAAATCTTTATTTCCTTTAGTATGGTCATTGTTACTCTGTACATGACTTGTGTTCCTCTTACTTGTCATTTCCAAGTCAAACAACAGCAAATCTTGTCCGGTATCCTCAGCCCCTGTTTTAAGTTGGAGTGAGCATATAGTTAGGTAAGTTGACTTCTAAGTCAATTTTGAAAGGATACGAAATTGGAAGTTCTTGTATTAAATGAAAATTGATTTAGCATATTTGTTTGTTACCTTTCATGATCATTTTCTGTAGACATAATAGGAGAGTGAGCCCAAAACAAGAATCAGAAAGAAAATGGAGGGTCCAAGAGTGATTGCCAACACCTTTTTTGCCCCTATCAGCACAAATTTTCATTAAATACTTGTAGGAATAAAGACATCTGAAAAATATGAGGCAAGCCAAAGCAACAAGTAAATGCACTCGTGTCAGTTATTCAGTAAGCATTCCTACCTTTCTTTGGAAGCTCATTTGAACCTAATCTGAGAAATATCGTTTCACCTGTAGTCTCATCATATGGTCGTACCATGTTTTGAAGATCTCCAAACCACACATAACATCCTGTTACGATGCTATAAGCTGAGCAACTACAGTTACCTGCACAGGCAAGTCGACAATCTTCAGCACTTCCAATAGACAGGAATTGATAATTTAGGGGCCATGCAATGTTATGAAGCGCTGCGAATTCATCTTTGTCTTTGAGACATTGTGATCCGTTTCTTTTGACACAACCCCCAGAATGATCACCCAACTCCCAATCCGATATACCCTTGGGCTGAAAACCCTCAGGACAGCTGCAGAGAGGATTTGATTCATGGAACATATACCATTGGGTCCACAAGTACCATAATTAACACAAAATTCTTTTGGCCGTGACCATAGAGTCAACCACTGAGCTCTTTTCTCATTCCATATTACTGTGATAGTTGTCCGCTATAGCCTAGAACCATTCTAACAGGGTAGAGTTGTTAAGTGGGAAGTATATGACATAGTTGATCCCATTTGTTCTACTAACATTGAAAGTGATGTTTAACTTGGAATCCAGGTTCATCTCTGAAAAATCCAATGCCCCAATCCTCCACGTTTTGTTGGTTTTATTATGCCAGAGGAGTAACTCACTTGATCCAGTAAGGTCTATTCCTAAGGAATAGGTACCTGAAGCAGGATCATCTAAATATCTCCAGGAAGAAAGAATTGTTGGATATGTCTTACCAGTTGTCATATCCAAACCAATCTTCGCACCAGGAAGCCAAGTGTTTGTGGGATAATTGAAACTCTCCCACATATTAGGTCGAGTATCTGAACCAACTATGAGATTTCCGCTATCTAGAAGTACTGCTTTAGTAGTACTGAAATCAGCTGCTGTAGTGTTGGTACTCCAAATTATTAGACCATTAGCTTGGAGATGAAGATTGCCTTCTCTAGTAAGGGTCAAACTTGCATCATCGCTGGCAGAAGGATAAATAGGTTTATCTCTATTGGCAACCCAAACCACAGTAATATTACGATTCTTGTACCAGATGCCAACATAAATTCTGCCAGAATTACCACGAGAGAAAAAACCCAATTCAAAAATGCCTCCTTGGGATGTTATAGTCTGGCCAGCATGTATGAACTGACCTGGTAAGATGGTGTCAGACTGATAAGATAAACCAACCATGGAGATAAAAGATACCAAGACGGCAGGACATATAGTCCTCCACGAATTGCTTCTTCCGATAAACATCTTGATACTACAAGTACACTCTGGAGGATGAACGGGGTATCTTCTAGGACAAACTAGGAAGAAGGAAGCATTGTAGTAAGTCAATAGAATGAATTATGGCAAAAGGCGGAAGTTTTGAAAAATCAATGCTTGCTGCGTCAAGTCAACAATTTAAGGGTCTCTTACGGAAAATATTTCAATTTTTTGGAAGCGATTTTCTTAACAGCTCTACCACACCCCCACCCACACGCCCTCCACCCCCCACCCGCCCCCCGCTCCTTAGAGCAAAACATAATGTTCAAGAAGCTGATTTTTACCATTGAACAAATAGTTATTTGTTATTTGAACCAACCTTTTTCGAACAAAGTAGGTGTCTAAACTTTCTATAATTACCTAACCATACTTTAAACTAATTAATTTTATACCTAACAAAGTTTTAGTTTTACTAATCCCATATATCAACCTAATGAGGAAGTAATATGTATTAAATAGCCAATAAAAAGAAGTAGAAAATTAGATAATTGAGCAAACAAATTAATATGCAAATAATAGTTTGAAGTGAATTATTTTATTTAATTGTTTAATTAGACAATATATGTGAATGTGTTACTTTGCTTGCTTTATGGAGGCATACTCCAATAGGCTGGTTTTTTTTTTTTTTTTTTTGGAAAGTCCTTCCCGTTCCTACTAGTGGAAAAGATTGCCCATGCAATAAGAGATTAATTTTGATTAATAAAAGTTTTGTGTAATGAAAGGGACATCTTTCTTTTTAAATTCAAGAATGAGGGGAAAGTAATGAGAGTCCTTGAAACCACTCGATAATCTGCTAGTCGATACCTAATTCTTGGATAGTGGAAAGGGAATGTCATTTGTAAATGATACTCTTAGCTCCTTATGGGTCTAGGTACAGTTTGGAATGTTTTCATGGAGTATTTTCATAAGAAGCACATTGCCTACATTAGAATGTAGACTTGTAAAACCATTGATTGTAGATTTCGTTACAACTTATTGGGAAGTTGAGTTTTGCATGTGTTTATGTTGAGACACAAGCGAATAGTGATTTCGTGAATCCTCTTTTAGCCTATTGTATTGATAATAGAAATGTTCTAGTTAAATTTGAAAATTAATAGAAACCTTCTAGCTTCAGTCAATGTAAGACCTTTAATCATGACGTAGGTATTTGTTCCTTTAAGGATTAAACAATAAGGTTGTTGAGGACTCTTCTTCTACTATTGAAAATTATGACTGAGACCTTTAGATAAATGTAGTTTACTCTGAATGCCAATGAACTATAGTTTAAGATTTGTAGAATAGAGAGGATTCCGTTCATGATTGTTAAATTGTATGGTGCATAAGGCTAAATAGATTTGTAGTTTTAGGGCTATAAGTTTAGTAGCAATTTAAAATTGACTCGCTAGGTTAGTGATATCATTTAAGAAGTCAAGTTAATGGACTTAGGATGACTTAAAGAGATTTGATATTGTGAGCTTCGAATGATGGCCAATGTACTAATTTGCTTGATTTCAATATTTCTTAGGTACACTCATGCATTTAGAAAAGTGATTCATGGGGATTTAGAAAAGTGATTTATGGATAGATCTATTAATGATGTGCACTGCTTTATAAACTTAGTCTCAAGAGGGTATATTAGAATATGTAAAGGCAAATCATGTGGACTTCATCTCCAAAATTCAACTTATGTGAAATTTTGCTATGAATCTCTTATGAGAGATACCTAAGAAAGAGGAGGTCCATCAATATTAATTGTTATTTTTTTATTGGATATTTAACGCAAGTTATTTTTCTATTTATTTAGAGCATCAACTTAGCTAAATTAGTTAAGATATAATATTAACAAATTCCAAAACTTGTTTGGTATTAAATTAACTATTTTAAAATTCATATAGATAATTATACATTTAGGAAAAGTTTGTATCAAATGCTATAATAGGCATGGATCGATATGTTTTTTTTTTTTTTTTTTTTATTTCAAACCAAACTATTAATTAACAATTTGGTTCATATTAGAAAATTTTAAACCATATAATAACGGTTTAGTTCGATTGATTATGGATATAAAAAAAATCTAATTGAAAAAAAATAGTTTTGTTCTAATATTTTACATTTATATAGAGATTCAAATATTTAAAACTAGAAAAAAAAGATAATAATTGCTTGGTTCTATGCATAAATTATATAGGTAAATAGGTCTATGATAGTTAGGGTATGAAATCTTATCTATACCATATCCTAGAAGATACAAGATACAAAGTTTTATACTCAGAACTTGCCTTGCAATACCTTCTACCCTCCATGTACCCGTAAAACTCATAACATATGGGATAACTTGTGGAACTTGTAATTTTTTTTAATTTAAAGCTAATAATATGTAAAATTATCTTATTTAATTATATATTGAACAAAAAAATAAAAAAAAAACAGAAACTTATGTATTAATTAGGCTTGAACTTAAAAACTAGTACCTACCATCTAAATTTTTCTAAAATAAAAATTAAAAGTACTGACATGAAAAAATAATGCAATTTTTTTATCTAAATAAGAGTTTCTAAAAGATAGTTCACAAATGATAATCTTAAACAAAAGTGATTGTAAAATGGAACATAGAGTATTATTATTTATTCTTATTAATTTTATGTTATGATATTTTTTAGTGAAGTGAGTATTTTAGGGTAGTTACATAGTATCCTAGAACATGTGTCTACTATAGAATAGAGTATAGGTTCAAGGTGGATATATATGAAGAATTCATACTTGTATCCTATCCTATAAAAATAGGTTCTTGAAAAATACCTGTATCCTACTATATGGCTCTTAATACCCACTTGGACCTTACCCGTTAAGCAAGGTATGGATGGGTACTCTATAGGTGGGGTTATATGCTCATTCCTATAATTATATGTGTAATTATATGCATATAAGTTAACTTTGTAACTTTTTGGGGAAAGAAAATAAGTACTTGGTTATATGCTCCATAAAGTCAAAAAAATAAATAAAATTACGTCACCAATAAAGAATATAACTTAAACTTAAAAAATGAACATTTCATATTAACCAACAGCTATCAAATAATAAAATCATCATCATAGAAAGAAAAATTATAGCTACAAGTAATATATTATTATGTTTCCTTAAAATAGTTTGGTTCAATTTATTCTTGTAAACCAATCATAAATTGATAGACCAATAAAAATTGAGAATTTTCTAATCAAGTTGTTTTGGGAATCATATCTTTGACTTCATTTAGTTTAGTTTCTGAATTTTCGACTTGTTTTTTTGGTTTGGCCTTTTATGAAATGTGGTATTAGCGCTAGAAAGCAGAAAGAGGGGACGGCGCGCGGCGGAAATGAAACACAAGGCATGGGCGATTTAATGGCCGACAGGGCCAATCGTTGAAGTTAAATAAAATTATTTATTTATTTTTTAAAATATAAAAAACAATATATTATATATTTTAAAGAAAAAAATAATAACATGATATCATTATCGGCTAGGGATTTGTTTTGGTAAATATGTGAACTTGAGATGTCATTTTAATTTTTCAATGTTCATTATTATAACTTGAATACATTTGCTTTATTTTATGCTTTCTTTATTCTCCCTATCGGACAACCTTAAATTCATTTTTTATAAATTATACATAAATTCTTTTGAATTGCTATTATAAATAAGAAAATTATATAGTCCAATCATTAATATGATCAATCTTATCGACTATTGTAATAAATGCCATGCAAAATGCACGTGACATGCACCGTCTGGTATCCTAACCGAGTGGGCAACTATTAGGTTGCTTCACAAGCAGCACATAGTGGCTCATCTGCGATGAATGGTGTATAGTGACTAAAAATTAAACCGTGAGGGAATCAACGTAAAGGGATTCCAATTTCCGAGAAGAATTTGACGATGTAATAACTATGAAAGTGGCATGTTGGTGGCTTAAAACCAAGAGTGTAGTTCTGTATGTTTTAAAACTATGCTTATAAACCAAGATTTTAAAGAAAATCAAGTTTCAGTGAATTAAGGCCCATGGGCCTCCTTTCAATTGACCTTATAAAAAAATTGTGGCCCTTTAGCTTATTTCATGCCATGTTATGAATGCAATAGTTCAAGCACTAACAACATCATATTTTCAATCGGATTAAGGCCCATGGGTCTATTTTCAATCGAGCTAATAATAAAATTATGGCCTGTTTCATGCCATGTCATGAATGCAATAGTATTGAGCATATATTCTCAATGACATGGCAATAAATCCAACCATCATAACATTATAGTGCTATTGACGAGTCAGAATAGTTAGTAAAATCATTTGATTAATAAATATATTAGTTTAGCAAATTTATTATCCACAAGCCATGTTATTTAGTATAACAAATTTATTTACAAAGACATGTAATGTAACAGCATTTCCAATCAATACACAATCAATTTGTTGAGTCATGTGATTCACTTAAATGAAGTCACATTTATTTAGCTACAACAAGAGAGTGACTTACTATTTATAGACCACAATTCAAAACAAGCAAGAAGTAGGGGGAACCCACTTGGAATTAGCAACCCCTCTTAATTAATAAGCAACACACCTATTATATTAATAAGACACTAATTTAACCAAAAGCAATTCTAGATAATGAGCTCATATATATACATACATACATATATATATAATTAAAGGCATTATTTATTAACTGTCGCTACAATATGTTATATACATAAATATACGGGCACAGAAGTACACGTCTATGCATTATGAGTAGGTCAATATAGGTATATACTCCCCCTTTTTATTATTATATATATTTTTAATAATACATTGGCAAAGTTATTATTTTAGAGTACTTACAACATCTATTATTTTATGACTGCATAGACATCGCACTGGAGTAGGAAAGGTAAATTATATGCACATAAACTTCCAGTGTAAAGTCATGGCCTATTTTCGGAAAAATAGTCATATAATGGCATTTCCGTAATGACCACAGAAATAATTATTCCATTATCGAGGCATTTCAATAAAGAAGAATTTAACTTTCTTTTGCAAATCGCAATAAAATATAATCTTGGAATAATGTGACAAGGTTAAAATACTATTAAAAGATCTAGAAATCATCATCCCATCTTCCCTTTATCGTTATGCTGGTGCAACACATTATTGTCGTTTTAGAGAAGCATATTAAATGTGTGGGGACTCTTGGTCTAAGTTTTTCTTTCCATATATAAGGTCATCATTTTCTTTACTAAATTATGACGGGAGGAAAAGAAAAACATAAATATATTGATTTTACGAGAAACAGGACAAGGTCTTTTGATGATAAAATTATTCATGAAACATAAAAGAGAGTGAAATATGAAATTTATAGATATAGAAAGTATATGTGTGTGTGTAAAGTCATTATCGGAGATCAATATGGAGCAAGCAATAAATAAAAAATGGCTATAAAAACTAAGAGTAACCAAGACTTATAAAAATTTATTCGGGAAACATGATATCTCAGATTGGATTTTCTCTCACCAACACAAAAGTAAATTTTCCTTTCTGCTTGTCAAAGTGGTCTTTCAAGTTTTTGACTGCTGAAGAGTGCAAGGTATTTGCGGAATTTTAAATGGAAACAACAGAGGTTATTTCATAATGTTTGTTGTAAAAGGTTGATTCATAAGCTGGCCTAAAACAATTCATAGACAAAAAATGGGAGAATATTTACGACATAAGGAGTTGATAGAGTATATACATATATACCTATATATACACACATTTAATCGTTACTTGGATGGGCTTTGCCATGCCTTTCACCTCGTTTAATGTTTTTGTTTATATAGAGTCCCGCAAGAGCTTATGATCCCATTAAAATAAGACAGGTGTTAGATCTAGGTGTCGATTTATACTTCAATTGGAGAATACAGATGTCAAGGACTTCAATTGGCCTAATCCCTATGGAAAGGGTTTAGCATATTCACCTGAAACATAGGATCAAACTTTAATCTAGATGGTAGTTCCAACTTGTATATGACTCGACCCACTTATTTCACAATTGAAAACAGTCCTTCATACCTCCTCATCAACCCTTTCTATAGCTAACCATTGGTCGTTTGGATGAGATGTAATTTTACAAGGACCCAGTCTCCCGCTTGATATTCTATAGGCCTTCATTTCTTGTCTGCAAACTTTTTCATCCTCTTGATACCCTTGCTTAAGTGAGCTTGAGCTAAGTCCTAATTCTCTTGCCATTTTTTAGCAAACTTGTTGGTTCTGACTCTTGTGTAACCAGGTGTAATGGTGTAGGGAGTTAATGGTTGTCTCCCCAAAACAATCTCGAACGGGCAATGGCCTATAGATTCGTTCATTTACAAGTCAAAGGAGAATTGTGCCACATCTAATAGCTTGACCCAATCTTGTTAGTTAACATCAACAAAATGTCTCAAGTAAAGTTCCACCAACATATTGACCCACTCTGTCTACTCGTTAGTTTATGAATGAAGGCTGGTCAAAAAGTTTAGCTTTGACCCTAACAACTTGAATAACTCGGTCTAGATCTTTCTAGTGAACCATATGTCTTTGTTACTCACTATATATCGTGGGAGTCCACAATACTTTACTATAGGCCTTAGGAATTATCTAGTTGCTTCATTTGCTGGGCACTCCTTCGTTACTGGGACAAAGGTAGCATACTTAGAGAACTAGTCCACTTCCACAACTACTACCATAATTGTGTCATATCCCTTCAACTTGGGTAAGTTGATAAAAAAGTCCATAAAGACACTCTCCCATGGCTGCTTAGGATTAAGAGGCTCCAATAGCCCTAAAGTTACTCCTTAATCTACTTTGTCTTATTGGCACATAAGACACGTTCTAACATCATTCTCCACATCATCCCTCACGTAGGGCCAATAATACCTCTCTTCTATGAGAGCAATAGTCTAATGTGTACCTAAGTGTCCTACCCATTTTGAATCATGGCACTCTTTAAGTATTTCTCTCCTCATGTAGAGTGCTCAAGGCAAATATAGTCGACGCCCTTTTGTGTAAATCAGCCCTCCTTCTTCCCAAAACTTCCTAGTCTTGCTTTCCTAGCATTGGCTCTTTAAGGTTCTGGCTAATTCATCATACTTAATTCCACCACTAATGCAATCTAGAGGTTAGTCTCAAGCTTATTGATGGTTGCTACTTCTACCCTTCAACTTAGGGCATCAGCTACCACATTCATTTTTTCGGGCTAGTAATCTAAATTATAATCAAATCTACCAAGAAGATTTGAGATCGAGCCTACTTAGGTAAGAGTTTCTTTTAGGTTTGAAAGTAGCTGGCAGCTACATTTTCCGTCTTTACGACAAATCTTCCCCCAAGTAGATAATGTCTCCAAACATGGGGGCAATGTACTATGGCAGTCATTTCCTTTTCATGCCAAGTATTGCATTTTCGTCTCATTCACCTTTCAACTCTCAAAGGCCATTGGGTGTCCCTCTTACATTAAAACTCTACCAATGGCATAGTCATTAGTTTTCGTATACACTTCAAATGGTTTATTTAAGTTGAGCAGAGTTAATAATGGTTCCTCCATTATTGCCTTCTTCAAAGTGTCAAAAGCCTCTTGGAGTTGAACACTTCAACCCCATGAGATATTCTTCTTTAACAAATATGTTAAGGGTCCCGCTATCTTTGAATACCCTCAAATGAATCGCTTGTAGTAATTCACTAGTCCCAAGAATGATCTTAGTTCAATGGGTTTTGTAGGCTCCTTCCATTCTTAGATAGCCTTGACCCTTCTATCATCCATTTTGATTTGACCCTGACCCATAATATGCCCTAGAAAGGCTACCTGTTATTGTGCAAAAGCACACTTTTCTAGTTTCACATATAATTCATTATCCCTTAAGGCTTAGAACACAACTCGAAGGTGTTGCACATGCTCATCCATAGTCTTACTATATATCATGATATCATCCAAATATACAACAAAAATGCAATCCAAAAAGGTTGCTAAAAATCAATTCATTAGAGTATAGAAGATAGCAGGTGCATTCATAAGGCCAAAAGGTATAACAACAAATTCGAAAGCATTATAGCTTATGACACAAGTGGTTTTGGCGCCGTCCCCTTCTATGATCCTTACTTTATGATGTCTTGATTGTAGATATAACTTAGAGAAGTATCTTGCCTTGCCCAACCTATGAAACAAGTCTAACACTAATGGTATAAGGTATTTGTTTTTATGCACATCCTCAATGAGCCATCTTACTTCTTTTGAAAAAGCACTTTGCCCCAAATGGAGCCTTTGAATGCCAGATGAAATCGGCTTCTAACATTTCCTTTAACTCATAAGGGGGCATCTTGTAGGGTACAGTCATGGGTAGCTTAGCTCCAAGTTCAAGTTCAATCACATGACCTACTTCCTGCCTAGGTGAGAACTTTTTAGGCAATTCTGGAGGCATTACATCTTTAAACTCTTCTAATATCTCCCCCAATAAAGAAGGGATCCGCCCTCCTTTAAAGCCGTTACATATGTTACTTCATTTTTCCTTAATTCTCTTAGCAATCTACATAGCCGATAGGAACTTTGATGCTTGTCTAAACTTTCTAGCCACAAGGATGACATATTGAGCCTTGCTATCTAACACATAGAGATAGTTGGCTCGAAGGATGGCAAGCATTTCCACTTCATTCCGATAAAGGGAATTCATGGTTAATTTGATTCATTAATTGATAATCCCTATAAAATTGTGCTATTATTGTTTAATTTTTGTTTTTCAAGTCCTAAGATCATAAAATGAAGAAACAAAGTGATTTGAGTAAGATTTGGAGCAAAATAACAAAGACAGTTGAAATAGAATCAATTGTGGCTCTTAAGATTTAAAGCGAGGCCAAATCTTAAAGGTAAGACTCCAAATTGTGCCTCAAGTTGCGTCTGCTATCCTTGAACGATATTCAAGCAAAGACCATTGCAATTCTAAGACGAAGGTTACACAAAGTCTACCGTGGCTAAGAACTGATGTTGTGATTCTATTCGCGATCAAACCTCAATCATGTACATATGACATTTTAACAAAATTTTTTATGAAGAATCTGCCACATCAGCGAATAAAACCATCATGATTTATGTGCTTTACGCATAAATAAATGTGCATAGACATTGTAACGATATCATATCATAGTGTAACAAATTACTGATATAGAATAGGCCTATGAATTTTAGAGAGAGGATCTCTAGTGGGAGAAACTTTGCTTACTGATATAGAATAGGCCTATGAATTTTAGAGAGAGGATCTCTAGTGGGAGAAACTTTGCTTTTGCTAGAAATTCAAGTTCTCTAGGGAGATTCAATTTAATCTAACTTTTTTTTATGCAAGAATTTGTGCTAGATAGGTGATATTTATTTTCAGTTTACATTATTTCTCTTGAATTTAATGCTAAATGTTGAATCCCATGAAGAAATAATTGTTTTAGCTTAGGATTTGTGAATTCAAGACTTGATTCCTGTGATTTTAAATGTGTTTTTAATTGAATATTATTTGTATAATTGTATTTAGTAGCTTGAGCCTATTTTTGTAGGTTTATATGTGTGCACCATATAGATCCATATTTGATTTCAACTGAATATATTGAGAAATCAATCTTTTAAATAGATCTAAGCTGCTAATGAAGTTGCTCATAACTATCTAGATATAGAAGTGGTGAAACTTTTTATCACTTGATTATAAATTCATTAAAATAAGTTTTTAATCAAAAGATTCTTAAACTTAATGTGGATCGAGGTTGATGATAGCTTGTGAAGAGATTCTAGTAGTATGACCTAGGTTTATAAGTTCTTGACACTTGAGAGAGGCATTAACATATACTAGTGAATCCGATAGTAAAAGTGTACCAAACAAAGAACTCAATGAGTTTATTAAAAAAATCACATGATAAGGGCTTGATGAAATAAATCCTAGGTCCATTCTTGCATTTCAAACTTATCTTGTAATTTTTTTTCCTGAGAACATGTATATAATTAGAATTGACTTGAGCTTTGTAAACCCCTAAATTTTTTAAATCGGTTAAGCATAAAACCCTAAACCAGAAGTCAAACGGAACCCTAAAGGTCAACAAAACCCTAGTTTACCGTAACCATTTAAGTTCGGCATTGCCGTTTTCTTTGGCCCTAGAAAAAGAAGTTGGAATAATTAGCTAGGGTAGTTCGTAATAGCTATAGGTTATATAAAAATTTCAGTTTTTACGAATTTCGGGTGTCCTTTGAACCCGATCGGACACAGTTTTTGAAAAACGTGCCCGGAACCCGGAATAGTAAAATTATTCTGAATACACCGTTAGACTCATAAAAATATATGTTTTCCAAAAATATCAGTTTCGTAATTTTTCGGTGAGTAAAAATAACAGATATCGCATTTATAAGGGTATTTTCTTACTACCGGTACTTTATTAGTCATATCTATCTAACATTACACTATTCATTACTATTCTACACTATTTTTTTATCTCTACTTTTTCTTACACCTATTCTTACACACTCCATAACCTATAATCCTTACTTTTTATCTTTCCCATAACTTTATTTCGCATCTACCTTACATATTACATCTTTTATTTAACAAAAATCAACAAAATAAAATTTCTTCCCCCTCTCTATATGCATGGCCGGCGCCCTCTCCCCTCCTCTCTCTCTCAATTTGTTTTATTTTTCTTTTATTTTAATCACATAAAAATCCCTCCACATTTTCCTATAAATACCCCCCCCTCTTTCACTTCTTTCACACCACTACTACCCACAAGTTTCTTACTAAAACTCTCTCAAATTCTCCTCTCAAAACTCTCTCAAAATACCATCCCAAAACTCTCTCAAAATAATCCCAAAACAACTTCTACCTACAAACCCATAACCACATACTACTACCAAAACCTTCTTTAGGTAACTACCTTCTTTTATTTTCTTCTTCTTCATGTCATGTAACTTTACATGACCATAGTGTGAGTTTCCAAAGACTACAAGTTATGGAAGCTAAATTATGTTCATGTATTGTTCTTGTTCATGAAAATCTATTTATGTTTATGTTATTATTTTGTTCATATTATTGTTAATATATCTAAGTACTATTATCTATATATACATATATGTACATATTCTTTAGAGCATATAAGCTTACTTGCAATTTATTTATTTCATGCAAAGCAATTTATTTATTTATTTCATTGCAATTTATTTATTATTCCTTGTTATTTTAAGACTAGTCTCTAGTCTTAGACTTGTCCTCATCAAGTCAAAACAAGTTTTTCTTTCTTCATTTTATTTTATTTTGGACTAGTCTACTTCTTAGTCCCAGGAGTCTTGAAAAAGCTAAGACTCCAATACTTGACTTTAGTATTTATGTTTTATGTTATTTTTGTTTTCTATTATTCTCATAAATCATGTTAATTTAGATTGTTGTCCAAAAAAAATTTTCAATTTCTAAAAATAATTAATTAAACAAAAAGATTTTGTCACTTAGAAATAAGTTTATGTAAAGTAAAAATCTGTGAGTTAATAAAACTAAACTCATTCCATTTCAAAGTTACAAAAAGAACTTACTATGATTTTAGAAACTACTTTTACTTTGAAAAAGCTACCTAAAACCTTTATTATTCCACTTTGTTTTTCAAAAGAAAATACTTGTTGATACAATAATGATAGACAAGATGAAAAGCTAAGAAATTTTCAAATAAAGACCTTTACAAACAAATAGGCAAAGAAAATTGTATAGGAAAAATAAATAGGAAAAGTGGTACTAATATAGAAAATAGAAAATGGTATTTTCAAAAAGGTTGCTTGGGAAACATAATAAAACCAACATGAAGTATTCTGGGACAATAAAAGGAAAACAAGATATTCATTTCAAGAAATTTACAAAATCAACTTTTTGTAAACTATACTTTTCTAACAACTTCAAAACCAACATTGTTTTACTCAAGAAATATAATCAAACAACAAAACACTTGAGCATGCCTAAATATGAGTTATATAGTTATAAAAGAGAATTTTTCAACTATATAGATAACTAAGTATTTATCAAGCAAGTTTTGAATGAATGAACCCAAGTTGTTTTTACTTTGGAAAATCCGTGGTGAATTTTGTCACCACTGTTTCAGGACCTATATGGCTTTGTTTGTTGAAAATAATTTTGGACATGGGTATTTCTTTTCGAGTAGGTAGAAATAGGTATATTATACGCGCGATTCCGAGTTAAAATGACCAAGTTATGGCCATTTTAAGTTGAAACATTCCTTTATAAGAACTTTAATGTTCTTTTGACATTGTTTTGTCAAAATTCAATAAAATCATCAAGGAATACTCATTGTGGGTATTTTCTTTGGCTAGGTGACCCCGAGGAAGGATTTCCTTACCCCGAAGATTATTACGATTAAGTAGAGTGTGTGAACGACTCATCCGCTTAGAGGAATAGTCGACATGGCATTGTGAGTTTATTTCCCTTAAATGCTATACTTGTTGTGCTTGTAAATTAGTTGCACTAGAAGCTAAGAAAAGACAAATGGTTATGTATGAAAATAATTCTTTGAAAGAATCCTAAGAATATCGAAGCTGGAATTGATTTAAATTGCTTGTTAGTAGTATAACACTTGCTTTGTATGAAATGCCTTGATCACCTTAAACTTGATAATAATAATGTTATGGTATTACAAATGAATGGATTTATGCATTCCATGAAGTGAGTCACATTATATTTTGGGTTATTATCTGTGGGTGAGAAGGATAGTAAGCTCATGTCGAAAGCAACACTTGGCGGAAGATCCGAAAGCAAGGTCATTTCAAGTAGATTCGGAATGCTTGCGATGAGTGCTCGCAAGCTTAAAACTTTTTAACTAAAACTACTTAATTTGAGGTTATGTATCACCAAACCCCGAATGGAGGGCGCAAATCCATTCAACATATGGTTCTCGGAAAACTATATGTCTTGCCTGCCCACATGTACGTTGCATCCCATTTGTTTGCTTAATTAACTTGTTTGAAACTTTGTTACAAGAAGTTATTTATGGAAATAATTCTCACTAAGCCTATTAGCTTATACCCCTATAGATATCTTTTGCAGTTTCCCTACCTATGGTTAAGGCCACGAGGATCCTGCGGGCAGGTAATTTCTCTTAGATAAAGAAATTTCAGATGAAGTTTAGTATTAGAGAAAATGTACAAATATCTTGTAATAGAATAGTGATCTTGGGAAATGTCCCTAAGTTTGTAAAGCTATTGCTATGAATAAATGTTTATTATGAATCCTCTTTTCTTAATATGTTTTATATCTCCTTAAGCTTCATAATTCCATATAAGGTCCTCTAAAGTTGTGAAAGTACGCCTTACACTTAATATAAAAGCTTTTGGAATGGCTAAGGTTTTCATACTTAAGCTCACGTTTAGGGTACCCGTTGGGGCATGACAGTTTAAGTTGGTATCGAAGCATGGTTAAGAACCTTGGAATCATAAGTATAGAATTGGACTTAAGAAGAATTGACATAGAATAGAAAGAAGAAAGACTTAGATGAAATAGTATGGGTAGAATAAGTTTTCTAATCTCTCTCTTTTACGTAGATCACCATAGATGAGGCCCGTCTTCAAGTCAAGAACTTCCGAAAAGGACCTTTCGAAACCCCAGAGGATTATCAATTGAGACTTAGAGCTTTATGTGAGGAGTTTGCCCTAGCAGGACAACTTAAGACCGATCGGGAAATGTTCCAAATATGGAAGAAGGGAATGATGCAAACTGAATGGAGGGAAGTGTACAGACTATTCACAATTGCCCTATAGGAAAGAAATTGACCGAGTTAGAAATGATATACGCCGTAGAATGTATCGCTGCCATTGCTGAAGATAGACCTATGTTGAAGGAAGCAACATTTGTCCTTAGAGAAGATGAAGGACGAATTTCACCAGATTTCCAAACATAGAGGAAAATCAGACCCATGTTCGTTTACGCCCATGATAACTTGATGGATCATCTCGATTGGATGAAGGCTGACATCAACGACATCTTCCACTAGCATGGAGTGTACCAGGAAGTGATATGACCCCCAACAGAAGTGCCTACTGAGCCGCCTACCTTCATGGCAATCCAACTAAGGAGGAACGAGCCCCTACGCCTACGAGAAGATGAATCGATAATAAGGGAGGAGCCTATGGAGGAAGAGGAAGACAATGAAGATTCTGAAGAAGACCCAGAGGAAGACAATGAAGCAGGACTGGAAGAAGAAAACCAGACCGCTGTAGGAGATGAGGAACCCCGTAATAGCATTGAAGAGAGAATCATCCGCTACCTACTGGGACGACAGACTCAAAGAGGGTAAGGATTAAACTCGGCCATGAATAAGGACAGTGCTCCGCCCAACGAGAACAATAGCATGGAGATAGATGGAGCTGTTACTTGGAAAACCATCCATGACATAGTGCCAGAATTGACTGGGGATGAACTAATCGACTTACGTGAAAGATCAAGGGAAGCAACCCAAAAAAGGAGGAAATATTTTAGGCAATTCATGAGGGACTAGAACCCAGGATCGTCCAGCAGCAATCCAGGAGATGTCCCCGAAGAATGAAGAAGAAGAGAAGGAAGACGGAGCATATCCCTAGAAGTCCAACTTAGATTTTGTAACCATAGACTAGATCCACGATCTCAGTCTATCTTTTAGTTTTCGGAACTATGTTTGCTATTTTCCAGGAAATTTCCTTTTTGGTGATTTGTCTTATTTCTAATTTCGTTTATGAACTTTATTTATATGATGATTTTAGAAATTGTCTTGATTTAAATTTTATTAGCCTTTATGCATATGAAAGTTTCCGTTATATCCACCTTTTTCCGGAAAAAATGTAATTAAATTATCAAAACTTTATAAAACCTAACTTAGAAAAGTTTAAACGACCGAAATAGAAGTAGACAAAGAGAGGAACAAAGCGCCTCCAACAAACTAGACGTCGAAATAGATAAACCTGCTGTTCAAGGAGCCGCCGCACCTTAGATGGACTTACATGCCATGTTAGGACATCTGATTCACGTGTTAGAAGCGATTAGGCAAAACATGCCAGCACAAGCACCTGTACCTGAGACAGCACCAGCAACAACACCGGCATCTACACCAACACCGCTGCCACAACAAGCATCAATGGAGGCATCTGTGCATAGGAATATCCATAGCCAAAGTGCACCCCTACCTCCACCCCCACCGCCAAGGCCATATAAAAGCATGTTACCTGACTTCATCAAAAGCAACCGTTTCTTTGAGGGAGCTTATGATAAGCTGGAGGGGGCCAAAGATTGGCTAGCTCAAATAGAAATGTCTTTTGATGCATATGAAGTTCCGCCCTACCTACAAATCAAGTATGGAACATTCATGCTTCATCTAAACGCTAAGATATGGTGGGAGTCAAAGAAAAGAGAATTGGTAGCTCCAATCACTTGGGAAATGTTTAGACATGAGTTTTTGGAGAATTGTTTCCTAGGAAGTTTACGAGTAAGATATAGTGATGACTTTTTGCAAATTACTCAAAAGGGAAGAACGATCGAGCAATACGAGACCGAGTTCAGTAGATTGTTGCAATATGCCCCTGGCTCCTACAAGTACAGTGAGGAATTGAAAAGACAAGTCTTTATAGGAGGATTGGATGAGGATTTGAGAATGAGGTTAGAAGAATTTGACATAAGGAATTTTCGAGAATTGGTGGAAAGAGCTCGGATCGTAGAAGGAGCGAGGAAAAGGAGAGAAAGAAAGGAAGAGGAAAAAACCCCGATAATCAAAAAGAAGTTTTATGTAGAACCCAGTTTCATACCCCCACCAAAGAAATTCAAGATCTCCAACAACTACAATAACGACAATGGAAGGTTCGCATCAAGAGATGTCCAGTGTTGGAAGTGCAATAGAGCACACTACCCGAAGAAGTGTCCCCAGTTATTTGGAAAGTGTTTCTTCTGTGGAAGTGCAGACCATAAGATATCCAGATGCCCAAACAAAGGAGTTAATACTTGTCATGTCTGCAATCAAAGAGGGCATTTTGCCAACAACTATCCACAAGGGAGGAATATTCTGACAAGATCATCAGAAGGAGTTGTCCCCATAAGGATTGAGAAAGGAAGTAGAAATCGAAGTGAAAGCAGAGCAGAATCCATTGCTTCAGGAGTTCGAATCTACAACTTGGAGAGACAATGGATAAGTGAAGAGGTAAAAGATGGAAACTTGGCTGCCTTGGAGTGCATTAGAGGCTATAACAGCGACGTGGGAACCGATAAGCCCCCAACCCTCCTTTGTTGTTATTGATCTTTTATTTCAAGCAACGCGGAAGTTTAAAGTTTTTAGTTATATGGATGAATAAGAGAATAGGAGTAATAATCCCCTATCAAGTACGTAAGAGGCTTTTAGTTAGTAAGTTTTAATGTTTTGCTCTCTTGGAATTCAAAACAATCCTTTTGATATATCTAGTCTAGACTATCGACAGCAAAAAAATCAACCTAGTTTTAAGATGTAAAATCCCCACATGAAAGAATAATGAAACCCAAGAAAGTGTTGATCGATCATGACGTAAGGACATGCAGTCGCTTGCGACTCTAAGGAATAATGGAGTTAAGAAATCCTTGGGATAAGATGTATACCTCTCAAGTAGGACCCCAATAAAAAGTTACAAGGAGTACATAGAACTCATAAACCAATAAGACGAAAAGATAATATTGGTAAAGGACTTGTTATGACAAGAAAAGAAGAGACACATTCTTTCGAGTTGATAAAGGAGAATGAATGACTATCTCAATAATACAAAAGGAATGAAATGGAAGCCGACCTTTGGAGACATTCACGAATTTCAATAGAAGTTTTAAGAAGAATTCTGGATTTAGATTTCATTCAAAGAGAAAAAAAAGATCAACTTGGTAACTAGACTAATAACCTATAAGGAAGTCGGAGAAACAACAACAAGAAACTCTAGATCGAGACCTTATGCAATGAAGTATACCACTACGAAATATACCCATTCAGCTTATAATGGAAGAAAAAGGATAAACCCCTAAGCCAATGTGTTAACTTTCAGAAAGGAACAAAGTGAACATCTACTCTTTGGAAGCAAAAAATCTTTTGAAGGAACGAACTCTTTTTCTCAAAGTTTAAGATTGCAAGGAATGACCCTCGGATTCTTTATAGACCCCACAAGTTCTAGTAACACTTTTTGGACTTGAGCCAAGTATATATGACCCGATTGAATAAGTGAATAATTATCGTGGTATAAGCCTGAAGGAGAAAAAGAGATAATCAAAGAATGTAATCTTCAGTATAAGGAGATAGTAAAAAGAATTGAGAAGCTGAACATAGAAATTTCAAAACAAGACTTAAAGGAGGAAACAGTCAATGTGTAGAAAGAATAAAAGAGCTTAGATGAGAAGATACGAAGGATAAAGAAGAAACATATGAAGAAAGGTGGAGTGAAGGAAGCTAAAAGACGATTTAGCATAACTAAGGACAAGGAAGTTAGTAAAAAAGAATCATGAATACGATTCATAAATTGGGACCAACGAAATATTCAAGAAGAACTCAGATGTTCTGAAGATCAATGGACATTAGAAGAAATGAAGTATTGGTAAAAAGGTAAGAACACCAGAGGGCGAAAGGATCTATAAAGACTCAATAATATCGGAAAAATATAATTAACCTTCTTGAGATTTTGGATTTCTCACATTGTTAGCAAGAAGGCAAGGACGATTATAGTATAAGCTGATTGACTGACAAAGATGGTTCGTTTCATAGTTGGTCAATATAACATTCTCTACGTACGACCTAACAAAGCTTTATAAAGAAAGGTGATATGAAAGCAAAGAGTTTTAGTCAGAGTCATGACAAACCAGGACATGAGAATGAAGCAACGAAGAGGAACTAATAATGAATTTTTGAGAAAAAGAGACCCCTTGGTGCTACATAACAAACGATCAAGAAGAATAATTCAAAACTTTGGAGGAACAATCAAAAGTGTCTCATGAAATGAGAAAGGCACAAGATAGACAAAAGAAATAAGACTAATAGAAGGACCCTAGGAGTTTTAAAATGAAAATCATGTACGCTTAAGAGTAGGAAGTAAATTACTGTATGATCTTTTGAAAAGTGATAAGACAAGAAGGAAGTCAAGATTATTACATAAACATATTGGAGACATGTGACAAATCCCCATTTAACAAATGGTTAAGGAATCAAGTTATGGAGATAAAAGTTAATGTTTTTGAAGGAGAACTTTCCTTATGAGGATATAACCAATACAAATATTGATCCACAGGAGTTCAGAGGATAAGAAATGAGGAAATCAATTAAGAAGAACCTTTTTCAAAGTAACCTGAGGAGATACGAATGAAGCACAACCCAAGTATTCAAGTTTGGTTGAAACAGCATTTGGGAATTTCCAAGTTTTGAGGACAAAACTTTCTTTAAGGAGGGTAGGTTGTAAACCCCCAAATTTTTTAAATCGATTTAGCATAAAACCCTAAACCAGAAGTCAAATGGAACCCTGAAGGTCAACAAAACCCTATTTTACCGTAACCGTTTAAGGTCGGTATTGCCGTTTTCTTTGGCCCTAGAAAACGAAGTTGGAATAATTAGCTAGGATAGTTCGTAATAACTATAGGTTATATAAAAATTTCAGTTTTGCGAATTTCGGGTGTTCTTTGAACCCGATCGGACATAGTTCTTGAAAAACGTGTCCGGAACCCCGAAATAGTAAAATTATTCTGAATACACCGTTAGACTCGTAAAAATATATGTTTTCCAAAAATATTAGTTTCGTAATTTTTCGGTGAGTAAAAATAACAGATATCGCATTTATACGCGTATTTTTTTACTACCGGTACGTTATTAGTCATATCTACTTACATTACACTATTCATTACTATTCTACACTATTTTTTTTTATCTCTACTTTTTCTTACACCTATTCTTACACACTCCATAACCTATAATCCTTACTTTTTACCTTTCCCATAACTTTATTTCGCATCTACCTTACATATTACATCTTTTATTTAACAAAAATCAACAAAATAAAATTTCTTCCCCCTCTCTATATGCATGGCCGACGCCCTCTCCCCTCCTCTCTCTCTCAATTTGTTTTATTTTTCTTTTATTTTAATCATACAAAAATCCCTCCACATTTTCCTATAAATACCACCCCCCACTCTCTCACTTCTTTCACACCACTACTACCCACAAGTTTCTTACTAAAACTCTCTCAAATTCTCCTCTCAAAACTCTCTCAAAATACCATCCCAAAACTCTCTCAAAATAATCCCAAAACAACTTCTACCTACAAACCCATAACCACATACTACTACCAAAACCTTCTTTAGGTAACTACCTTCTTTTATTTTTTTCTTCTTCATGTCATGCAACTTTACATGACCATAGTATGAGTTTCTAAATACTACAAGTTATGAAAGCTACATTATGTTCATGTATTGTTCTTATTCATGAAAATCTATTTATGTTTATGTTATTATTTGTTCATATTATTGTTAATATATCTAAGTATTATTATCTATATATACATATATAGCATATAAGCTTACTTGTAATTTATTTATTTCATGCAAAGCAATTTATTATTTATTTCATTGCAATTTATTTATTATTCCTTGTTATTTTAAGACTAGTCTCTAGTCTTAGACTTGTCCTCATCAAGTCAAAACAAGTTTTTCTTTCTTCATTTTATTTTATTTTGGGACTAGTCTACTTCTTAGTCTTGGGAGCCTTGAAAAAGCTAAGACTCCAATACTTGACTTTAGTATTTATGTTTTATGTTATTTTTTTAACTATTATTCTCATAAATCATGTTCATTTAGATTGTTGTCCAAAAAAAATTTCAATTTCTAAAAATAATTAATTAAACAAAAGAAGATTTTGTCACTTAGAAATAAGTTTATGTAAAGTATAAAATCTGTGAGTTAACAAAACTAAACTCATTCCATTTCAAAGTTACAAAAAGTACTTACTATGATTTTAGAAACTACTTTTACTTTGAAAAAGCTACCTAAAACCTTTATTATTCCATTTTGTTTTTCAAAAGAAAATACTTGTTGATACAATAATGATAGACAAGATGAAAAGCTAAGGAATTTTCAAATAAACGCCTTTACAAACAAATAGGCAAAGAAAATTGTATAGGAAAAATAAATAGGAAAAGTGGTACTGATATAGAAAATAGAAAATGATATTTTCAAAAAGGTTGCTTGGGAAACATAATAAAACCAACATGAAGTATTCTGGGACAACAAAAGGAAAACAAGATATTCATTTCAAGAAATTTACAAAATCGATTTTTTGTAAACTATACTTTTCTAACAACTTCAAAATCAACATTGTTTTACTCAAGAAATATAATCAGACAACAAAACAGTTGAGCATGCCTAATTATAAGTTATATAGTTATAAAAGAGAATTTTTCAACTATATAGATAACAAAGTATTTATCAAGCAAGTTTTGAATGAATGAACCCAAGTTGTTTTTACTTTGGAAAATCCGTGGTGAATTTTGTCGCCACTGTTTCAGGGCCTATATGGCTTTGTTTGTTGAAAATAATTGCGGAAATGGGTATATCTTTTTGAGTAGATAGAAATCGGTATATTATATGCGCGATTTGGAGTTAAAATGATCAAGTTATGGCCATTTTAAGTTGGAACATTCCTTTATACGAACTTTAACGTTCTTTTGACATTGTTTTGTCAAAATTCAAGAAAATCATCAAGGAATACTCATTGTGGGTATTTTCTTTAGCTAGGTGACCCCGAGGAAAGATTCCTTTACCCCGAAGATTATTAAGATTAAGTGGAGTGTCTGAACGACTCATCCGCTTAAAGGAATAGTCGACATGGCATTGTGAGTTTATTTCCCTTAAATGCTATACTTGTGCTTGTAAATTAGTTGCACTAGAAGCTAAGAAAAGAAAAATGGTTATGTATGAAAATAATTCTTTGAAAGAATCCTAAGAATATCGAAGCCGGAATTGATTTAAATTGCTTGTTAGTAGTATAACACTTGCTTTGTATGAAATGCCTTGATCACCTTAAACTTGATAATAATAATGTTATGGTATTACAAATAAATGGATTCATGCATTCCACAAAGTGAGTTATTATCCTTGGGTGAGAAGGATAGTAAGCTCATGTCGAAAGCAACACTTGGCGGAAGATCCGAAAGCGATTACTTGGCGGCTTAAGGGAAATGCTTGGCGGAAAATCCGAAAGCAAAGTCATTTTAAGTAGATTCGGAATGCTTGGCGATAAGTGCTCGCAAGCTTAAAACTTTTTAACTAAAACTACTTGATTTGAGGTTATGTATCACCAAACCTCGAATGGAGGGCGCAAATCCATTCAACATATGGTTCCCGGAAAACTATATGTCTTGCCTGCCCACGTGTATGTTGCATCCCATTTGTTTGCTTAATTAACTTGTTTGAAACTTTGTTACAAGAAGTTATTTATGGAAATAATTCTCACTAAGCCTATTAGCTTATACCCCTATAGATATCTTTTGCAGTTTCCCTACCTATGGTTAAGGCCACGAGGACCCTGCGAGCAGGTAATTTCTCTTAGATAAAGAAATTTCAGATGAAGTTTAGTATTAGAGAAAATGTACAAATATCTTGTAATAGAATAGTGATCTTGGGAAATGTCCCTAAGTTTGTAAAGCTATTGCTATGAATAAATGTTTATTATGAATCCTCTTTTCTTAATATGTTTTTATATCTCCTTAAGCTTCATAATTCTATATAAGGTCCTCTAAAGTTGTGAAAGTACACCTTACATTTAATATAAAAGCTTTTGGAATGGCTAAGGTTGTTATACTTAAGCTTTAATATTTAGTGTGGCGGACTGTCACGTTTAGGGTACCCATTGGGGCGTGACAAGCTTAGTCTATAAATTTTTTGTTTGATATGCTTTGCTTAATTTCTGTTGGCTAGATAATAGATTAGAAGCAAGTATGGTAGATGTTAACAATCTCAAATAAGTACTACCTAATATTTTCTATGCTACTTCCGTAGGTGCACTTGTCTAAATTGTAGTTATGACTGAAGTTGAACAAAATGTATTAGCATTTTATAAATTTTTTAAAAACATTGTGTCTCAAGGGACCTAACTAAGGAATAATCAAGGCATCAATCTTATCAAGGAACTTCATCCCTATAACAAATTCAAAGTCATCTAAAGGCACTACTTCAATAGATTCCTTCCCTTACCATCTACTGATCCGCAACTCAACACCTTTTGCTATTCCAACTGTATAGACTTCCTTTGAGTTAACAGCCTTCAGCCAAGTCTTGGTCTTCTCAATTTGCAGCTCTAGCTTGGTTGCTGCTAATTTCGTAACGAATAAATGAGAGGCACCAGTATCAATAAAGGGATTTAGTATCTTACCAGCAACTTCTACTTCTATATACATCAGTCCTCTGCACTTCTTTAATGCTTAGCCTTTCATGGCACTCAAGACTTGCAGTGAGCCTAGTTAGCTTCATCACTACTACCAGCCATCATGAAAGCCAATTTTTTTTTTATTTGGGCATTCCCTGACATAATGCGACCCACTACAAAAAACATTTCAATTCTTAAGGCTTTCTTCTTTCTCTATCCCTTTCTTCCATCTTCTACTTTGTTTTAAAGGGATTACCACCTCTCTCCTTTTCACCATTGGTCTTTCCCCTTATCATGGGAGGTTTGGGGTCTATCTTCATGAATTCAATCAAGCTTTCGGTAATAGCTATGGCTTTAGAAATATCTCCTACTCCCCTTCATTCCAACCCTAATTTCGCCCTTAGCTTAACCCCATCAAGGAACGTAAGAAGAACATTGTTGGGACTCAATTCTAGTATCTCCAACACCAACTTCAAGAATTCATGCACATACTGCTTTACATCTCCTTTTATAAGTTAAGTGTCTGGGTTTAATTTTTACCTCGTTAGGAGCATTATGAGGAAAGAACTTCCTTTTAAACTCTTGGGAAAATCCCACCCATTTGGTGATATCAATTACCCTCAAACGCTACCAAATCATTACAAAGTCTTCAAATACATGGCAACATTATGTACCTTACTTGTGTCATCCACCAACCCAACTACATTAAAATATTGCTTAAGTCCCTAATGGAAGTTATCCATTTCCCAAGCCGATCTGACTCCCTTGAAGTATTTGAGCTTAAGTACATCCACCTTATTTATTGGGTGAATAGCCATCTCGTTAGCCATTGCTCTATAAGCCCTCAGTTAGGCATTGATTTCCTCCATCTCTCTAAGTAAGGTTGTAATTGCATCATTAGTTCATGCCTCATAAGCACCTTCCTTATTTTCTAACATCTCAATCCTAGCTTCAAGGAGATCCCCCTTCTCCTTGGTGGCCTAATCTTAGGCTATGAGGTCTCCTATTGCCTTGTTAATAGCTCCCTCAAACTAACCCTTGGAGTTCTCCCTCAATTTCCTCCTTTAAGTTGTCCAACTCTTCAAGCCCTTCCTCAGTCTCAACAATGCTTAACTCAGCCCTCTCCATTTAGGCATTCAAAGCATTCAGCATATCTCTAGACTGAGCCTTTTACCTAGTCAATCGATGTGTCTCTTACTCATTCACCTCCTTTACTACAGAGGTATCGTTCTTATTTCCAACTGACATCTTATCCTCCAAGTCTTGCTCTAATACCACTTGTCACAGGCTTAGAGTTTTGGAATGAACCTCTGTGGCACTTAGAACTCTAATATCACACGAAGAGGCTAAGTTTAACCTAAAGATCCCACACAAGAACCTAGAGAGAGAAAGTAGAGAGAAAAACTCTAAATGTAATTGCATTCACTCAATATCTATATGATTTATAACTTGGGGTGGGGTGGGGTGGGGTAGGTGGGTGTTTGTGGTTGTGTTTGTGTATATATAAAAATGACCTTTTGAAATGGATGGCTTAGATTTATCTAATCTAATGGCTATAATTGAATCCTACTAACATGCAACTACCCCACCTACTATGATACAATGTATATGGATATTCCAAATACTAAGGGGGATCTTCCAAAGCTTTCTAGAAACTTCTAAAACCATCTTATTTTTTTAGTTGACATTGAGTGTAGACCTTGGGCCTTGTCTCATTGTTAGGCCTTCAAGAACCTCGTAAATTTAGGTCTATCTTTAAGGTTTGTGACACACACAACAAGCACATTTAAAGCCATGTATTAATTAATTTTGATCTATTGTTAGCAATCTAAAGCAAATGCGAACAACAAGCAAGGTATAAGTATACATGGAACATGAACTCTACCTAAACCCAAATCTATAGAATGTCTAAACTCAATATCAGTTGAATCTTTTTTGCAAACCAAGAACACCGAGATTTTATAACTAGTTTCTTAACGAAAAATCTTGAAATTTTTCTACTTAAATCCTGTTCAATTGTTAGGGTACTTTTGATTCTACAAGGTTGTAATTTTAAAGGAAATGATCATTGGGAGTGCCATAAAAGCGCTTAGGGAAAAGATATGTTGGTTTTCAAAAAAGAATAGTAATGATATATTCGAGTATAAAATGACCACTCTGCCTTTGGTTTATTTGTTTATTTAGAGGCTTATTTATTTAATTATATAGTCCCTTTTCTATGTTGTTTCATTCTTATATGGTATATATTTTATCTATACTTGAAGGTTGTTTTTAGGACTATAGTTGTAGAAAGAAATATATCCATTCCTTTATTTAAAATATTGTTACATATAATTAATAGTTAAAGTTAAAAAAATAAAAAAAAAATTCCATAATAGTTATTTATATCAAAGGAAAATTAAATAAAGGTAAAATAACGCTTGATTAAATGGGGAATTGAATATTGCGTTGAAAAAAAAGGAGGAATTGAATTCCAATTCAACGTTTACTTGGTGTAAAAAATAAATTAGAGTAAAAGGTAAAATATCTATAATGCTCCATGTCTTTATTACAGAGAGAGAATAATTATATATATTATATTTTCAAGAGTTGGGTAGTTATTGCAAAGTAGGAAAATAAATCAATTCATAGGTGTGGAGACATGAATTGCTATACATCTTTATATGAAAGTAATTCATTTTGAATTGTCATTCTTTTTAAGTGAACATGCTTTACATAGAATGAAGTGGAAATAAATAGTTATTCATAGCAAATGAAGCAGTTGTAAATGTCCAAATTATATGTTTCTCCATTTATACCCAATCTAAATCTGTATTTAATAATATATATATACACACATATTGAAAATTCTGAACCTTTACAACTTTTCAATCTGGTGCTTATACATGTACATATATATGTGTATGAATATTATTTTAGTGCCAAACCTTTTCAAGTGACACAGACATGTCTCTATTATAACGGTGGTGTAGAGTTGTTCAATTAATGAGCAGGCTAAAGTGTGTGGATACAAACGCATAGTGCAACATGTGTAGTAGGTGCACGTTTAATTGTTGGGTCCAAGAATAGCAAAGCAAATGAATCTTGATTTATGTGTGCAAACCTGAAAATTAAAAAAATTAATAAAAAAGTGTCTTTTACTGTAGTTTCGTGGATCCTCTTAGTCTCAAAAGTTAATGACATCGGAAAAACTGCTAATATATGATCCTTCAATGTTTTAAAGCTCATATGCAACATAAGATCACAAGAATATTGACCAATGGTCTTGTAGTTTAATAATATCTTATCTGGTCTCTCAAGTAAAAAGTATTAAGTTGGAATCCCCTTCCCCCATTATAATAGCCATATATATATGAATGCTCTGACTACTTCATCCTAACATCATGTGTTTAGCTTGTAATTTTAGAGTGATTCAAAACCGTGACTTAAACTAGAAGACTATATTTTAAGAAAAAGTTTCGAGAAGGTTGTTGGTTTATCCTTTTATCATATTTTAGACATTTTCTATTTTGATATCTTTCACTTTCGAGAAAGTCATATATGAACAAAATTTTATTTACATGTTATGAAAATTGACCTGGGATTTTTTTTTTTTTTTGTTATTGCTATTATTATCACTATTTTAGTTAATGGGGCATATAATAGACTATGAACAATTATACCACGAATTTTCTATCAGGTTTGACATGTTCTACAAACTAACTTTAAGTAAATGTCCCATATCTAAAGACTCAGGAGGATATAGGTAGGCTACCTAAACAACCATTATGAATGCAAGAACCGAAGTCTTTATAAACCATGGACCCAAAATTGCCATACATTTTCACGATACTGCATAATTCCATTTCCATTATCAGGAGAAAAAAAATGTGAACATTTTTTCTATGCGAGATAAAAGATTTGATATCTAGTGTCTTGAAATAGTGACAGAGATGTATTTATTTGTTTCATGAAATTAAGAAAGGAAAATTAAATTTTAGACTCAACACACATCTCCATACTTCATCTACAAAAAAATCATTCCCAAGAATTATTATTATTATTAGCTAATTACAAGTAGAATAGACCATGGAGGAAATACGTGCATGGCATCTTCTCTATGTTGAATAATGCGCTCTAGGCATGGCAAATGGGTAATACTATACTGTTTGCATGCCAAATTTTGCATGTTGTATGCTCAGCCCATTCATGCTCACATGTCTCGCATATCGTGCTTCTTTTTCTTTCGTGTGATGTGTACTATGTCTCCATGTGTCGTGTCATGTGCCTTTAATTAAGTCCAGTTTTACACAATTTGTATTTTTTTGTTATTTTATATTTTTGACTCGTAGTTTTTTTCTATGGTTTTTTGGAATTTTAATTAAACTAGTTATTCAAACTAATTATAAAAAATTTACAATCCAAACGTAATAAATAAATTTTACAATTAACATAAATATAATTTATACAACAAAGAATGATTTTGCTTTGTTACTCTATTAAAAATTATATATATTCACTACAAGAAAATTTATCTTTAGAGATAGAAATTCTACGACAAAAAATAAGGAAAATAAGTTATATTTGTACAAATAGAATTATCGATAATAGTTTTTACAATGGAAGTTTACATTTAGAGATGAAATTTTTGTCTCTAAAACCTAGTTTTCTTATAGTGATTATATTACATTATGAATTATGTTTTTATTAAACAAAAAACATAATTAATTTGTTTTAGAAAAAATAACACGAATTTGATGATTGGTCGTCTCTGCCTCGACCATCAATGCTGTCCGGGGGTTGATACGGCGATGATGGAGGATGCTCTTGTTAATAACTTACCCAATCGAAAAGCTGGTCTATCCAAGTATTCATGGCTTTGAGCATATCCCTACGCTCGGACCAAACCTTAACTATCTAATCTAGACACTCCATTATATTACTCATGTCAAACATATCGAGTTGTTGTTGTGCTTGAGCTTGGCTTTGCCTTTGCCCCTCTCCCATTCCCACATCGTGTCATGGTGGGGACAGATCATCCGTGTTGAGGTCGAAGTTCTAGTCATTTGATTCATTCTCATCTCCCAGTCATGCTACGTCACTTTGATCTCTATAATATTGGTTAGCTTAAGGATCATACCTAAAACCTAACCTTATTGCTATATGGTCCTTCGAGAATTTGGACCTTGCTTCTGCTTTTGTGTAATTTGAAAGGTCAAATCCCCATGATTGCAAAATGATGGTGATGAGTTGACCATATAGCCAAACATCTAATGGTCGGCGATCCATTATCGCATCCATCATGAAGACGTCTTCTGTCACGCCTACAACTAGTTACTTTAAGAGATATGACATATAAAACAGGATCTTTTGAGTTGGTTGGTAAGAAATGATGTACATACATAAGTTATGCAATAACAAAGAGAATAAACTACATAAAGTCTGAATAATAATTATTACATACCAGTTTTCTTAACTCATAAACTAGTAACATTAAAATTACTAATACAGTGATTATATAATTTTTCTATCTATTCTCATTTCCTGCTAGCTTTTATTTCTTACCGACTCTAGCTTTCAGGATAGTACTAGCCATGGTCGCAAAGGAACCCTGAAAAACCTATTGGAGTATGAGCATATCTACAGCTCAGTGAAGTAACCATCACATATTACACATCAAGCATAACAAGCAAGTTTATTTATCAAGCAAGTGGAATGTATCAATCAAGCATATGTTCAAATACAAGTCTGGACAACCGGAATCCAAACAAGATGTAGATTTGCACCCTCACATTATGGTTGAAGGAACCAAGTGAAGGATTACATTTCCTTATGACCCACCCACTCAGGAGAAACTGAGAACCATGGGAATAACAATACTCACTTTTAGTTTTCACATTATTAAATATATTTTCATTACTCAATTTCCTTTAAAACAAAGAGACTCCATTAAGTATTAGTCATTTCAAGCCGATACTACGAGCGGCATTCCTTCTTTTCCCAAGTAGTTCTTGTGGAACCGAATAGAAAGGGATAATCTTGCGAAGAACTAGGAAATTCACATCTAGAAAAACCAAGCATTAACCGATATTCAAAATACTAACACATAGCGGGTTATCAGACTTTTATGCAATATTTGTGCAAGTCATGCAATGCATGGTCCTTTAAATTATAACTCTATCAGTTATAAATTTAAATTTTAAGGTGACAGAGCAGTTTACAAACAATATCCAACATGCTTCAAACAATTATTCACATCAATTTTTGTTATCACTTTTAATAAGCATGACTTTGGTATCCAATTCATACACCATTTCAACAAACATAGTTCCCAACCCCACATGCGTCACACAAGCATCTTAATTACATGATTTCATGTGCTACTAATATTATAACCACAAACAATGTAATAAATCAGAGTTACTCACCTGCTCATCGTGCCTTTAATCGTAGTAATCTTCCAGGAAGTTTATGATCGATTCAGATTCATCTAATAGATGAATGAATTTTCATAAATCAGATAATTGACTTTGTAGATGATTTTAAATGAGTGTCCAAGTATCCTAAATTAGTTTTTTTTAGGTAAAGTCATTTTATTATTTCTAATCCAATGGTAGCCTATATAATTGTTTTAAAGCTTATGAAATATCTTATATTTTTACAAAATTCGTGTAAATACACATTTCTTACTAAAAGTGACCTAAATAGTTTTAAATTCATGTTTTTAGTGCAAAATCTTTAAGTAGACTTATATTACTTATTTCAATTCATATTTTTGTGTATAAATAGGTGTTAGAAGGCTTGTTTTGCATATTATATGCTAGTTACTCAACTTATTTGCTTGCTAATTTATATTTCTCTTATTCTTATAAATTTCTATAGTTAGTGTAAGACTTTTCTATGTTTTATTTTGTTTCCTACTCTCATTATTAAGCTTTTATAATTTGTTATGAGTTTTATCAGTTTTAATCTATATTGTCCATTAATGTCTTTAGCGACAAAAAATTTTTTATTATTGTTTACTTTGTCCGTCAACCTTATCTGTTTATGTAAATTAAAATTTCTATTAATTAGGGGTCTTTTCTATATTTTAATTACTAACACAATGCCCTAATGGTTTTTAAATTCATCTAAGCATTATTCTAAATTATAGTGTATTCCTTGTGGTTAGTCTAACCTATTAAAATTCTTTATCTTCATTTTTAGTAAATCTTACAACAAGTTTTATGCCCGATATTCCCCATAGGCATCTTAGGGTTTATGTTGGTTGAGTTTTATTATTTAGATAGCATTAAAGACATATTGTACTAATTCCTTTGAACTAAATTAAGTCACGAATTAGGTTTCTAGAGTCATAGTTTTATAGTAACAACAAAATTTAGAGTCTAGGGTTTTCTAAAATCTAGATTTAATTCCTTCATGATTCCTTTACTGAATATGGCATGCTAACTTAGTTATAGAGATTATCACATGCCATTTCCATTATCAATACATACTTAAGAAGACTACACATGTAGAATTTCTAGGATAATTCTATGTTTGCATTTTCTAATTTTCTACATATGAATGAGATGTAGGTCATAGAATAGGTAAGATATTACCTTGATGGCCTACAGAAGAATATGATAAATCCTCCTTCCTATATAGACCAAGAGCTACATATATAATATTGAGATGACTTTATCATATTCTAGACATAAAATAACTAACTAAAAATATTCTTACCTTTGTCTATTATATTATTAGGATGTGGTTGTTAATTGTGGTGGGGCTACAAGAGGAGGAATAGAGCTTTGGTTGGTTTTGAATTATCTAATGAAGTTTAAGATGGGGACATGTAGTGTAAAGGAATTGGAATTGTCATTTTCTATTTATTAGTGTATGTGTGTGTCTCACAGTGAAGTAAGGGAAGAGAGTGGGTTTTGTTTGCTTGTAATTTATTTATGTAGTGTTAAAAGATGTTAACAAAGCTATATATATATATTTATACTAGTATTCAATGCATAGTGGAAGTGAGTTAAATTGTTCCAAATTGTAATTGTTGTTGTTACGGAAGGGAGAAGAACAAAAAGACTGCACCGGTTTCTATAAGCATCCAATTTGAGTCATTAAAGTGCATTAAATGAAAGGGTTAGGTTGGTGCATGGTGATTGCCTTAAGTGTCCCAAATTTGTTTTTATTGTACCGTTTTCTAATCCTACAAGAAAAATTACGGTAGAGAGATGTTTGTGAATTGCAGATGGTCATGTGTGTTATTTTTCAACCATATATTGCAAAAATTTTGTGTAAAATAATGACAAATTCAATTATCTAACTATTTTTGTCAAAAACTACCCCATATGTGTTTATTATATTGGTTATGTGAGTATTTTATTCCAAAAATTTTATTTAAGGTTCTAAAATATTTCTAGAGTATTGTTGAGTTCAAATTTTGAGTTTAAAGTTTACGTAATTTAGTATTTTAAAGTTTTGTTCTACGCGATTAGGGTTTTAGGGCCCAATAGGTCAAAATATAAAATTAGTACCCATGGACTCTAAGTTTTCTAACTAAAATTATGGTGTAGTCTAAATTTTTATTTGAAGCCTAGATTAATAGTTATGGATCTGTTTTATAGTTTTTATTGTGTATTTATAACCTCAACAGTTTGTATTTGATTCGTCGTTTTTATTCTACACATACTATAAATTACTAGCTTTCTAGCATATTCAAAATTTAAGGCTACTTATACTTGAATTCTAGGTTTTTGATTCCGATTATGAAATTTCTTCTTTGATTTCTTTTAATATCTAGAACATTTTAATATTCTAAAGTTTCTTATTAGGGTTTTTGTTGGGTCCCAAATCCAATATCTATGGTACATTTACTATATTATTATAATATATATATATATTTTTTTTTCTAGTTTTAGATAAATTTCTCGGGGTTTACATCTTCAACAAAGATATTATTTGAATTCGCCCTTAAATATATATTATAACCAATCATATGGTGGATCAATCTACAAATCGGTAGGAGATCCTTTTACTTCATATGGTCATTTTGATGCTCACTAACATATATTAGAGTGCTAGCTATGTTAAATACCCAGTAGAACATGTTGGTCATATCTCAATTTCTACGCAATTTCTTGCCCCTATTGGTTTGGTGGAATAGAACACAAATGTAATCTGAGATAATGCGAATAACACAACCAAACATGTAAGTGGTGATAGATATTGAAATTTGGTGACCAGTATCCAACCATGGAATCACATCAGAATTTTCTATAACCTCGTTTACTATAGCATTTAAGTAAATTATACAAATGAGATCGACATATGTCTCATTCGAAGGTTCCATAAGTGTAATTAAACCAATGGCATTTAGAGAGGTAGCAAAGTTATGCTGTAAACCCCGAAAATTTGCACAATAGTATACAGTAGTAAAATAGAAAACGTAAATTAGACAGTAAATTTGGAAACCGATAGAAGTCCTAGAATAGACCTATGAGTTGTGATAAACTCATTTCTAGTTTGAAAAACCCGAATAAAAATTTTCTCGACCTTAATAGATACCAAAAACGAGATTTCGTATCTTGAACTGATAATTCAAGATATAACTAGAAATAGTTTTAAAATTTCGAAACCGATAAGATACAGTTTATTTATAGAGCTTATTGATATAAAACAATAGATTATAAATACAAACAGACACAGATACCGAACAATAACTATCAATTTAAAACTAAAGAGAAAATTTCAAAACCGCTGGTATAATTATTGGGAAGTTCTAAATTTATTAGAACTTGGTTCCTAATTTAATTCATCAAACTTGAAAATTTAACCACGTAAGTTAAAAATACTAAAAAATAATTAACCGTATTAAGTTTTAACTAAAAATTTGAAAATGCAAATAATTAAAAATTTTGTAGTAATTTAGATAAATTATCTCGATAAAAAGTAAATATAACAAATATAGATATACGTGAATAATTTATTTTCTTAGTAAAGATATTTTTGTTAGTAACTATTAAATATATATATATATATAATATATAAAGAAGAGAAGTTAGATTTTATTTGCAACTGATGCACCGCTGCATGAAGGGACCTGGAACGTGATCAGCAGGAGCTCACGCGTGCAATATGATCGAGCAGCAGCAGCACCAGCAAGCAGTCCTTCACGCACGCGCTGATTTCCCCGAGTAGCTGAAGTCCTCCACGTGCGCTACAGGATGATCGAGTGAGCTGAATTCCATGCGTATGCAGCAAACACCGAGTAGCAGCAGTCTCCATTCCAGCGCAACAAGCAGCAGCTCCATTCCAGTGCACAACAGCAAGCAGCAAGAGTCCACGCATGAACAGCAGCAGCAGGGATGACCGAGCTTCATTTCCACGCAAGCAGCCTCATCTTCACGCTTAGCCTAGCAGCTTTCCCCCACACGTCTTCCACACACACACACAACAAGGAGCTGGAAACAGAGCACCTGGGAACAGAACACCTGGAGCTCGGTTGCAGCCACTGATTTTTATTTAACTTTAATCCGATTTTTGCTACGAATTTCAACTCGATAAGGACACCCCAACCAACCCAAAAGCTACACCTATACCCCATAATTACTATGCAAGAATTACAAACCAAATAGAAGAGGAAAACAGCTCCAAAAGAAGATGGAAAAAATCGTGCAGCAGCAACCAAGAACTCCCCTGCTGTAGAGACCCGATTTTGTTGACCAAGTTTGATCCGAAAATTGAGCCTTAAACTTCAAACAAAATTAACCCGCTAACCAACCGAAACACTCCACATGTAAACAACAATAAATGAGGAGAATTTCAGCACACAAAAACAACCATAACCATTTCAGAGATCCATGCAAAAATCGGAGGAGAACAGTTGCAACAGAGGAGAAAAATTCAACAAATACAGCAGCACACTTCTCCAAATCCAACTCCGATTTTTGCAATATTGCTAGGATTAAATGAGCTGATATTTTGACCAATTAAACACCAATAAAGAGCCTTCAAATAGACACTTCATACACCAAAAATTAATGAGAAAATCGGATTAAAAATTAGTCCCAAAAATCAAGATGGATTGTTCTAGAAATTCTAGATTTTCACACTTCCAAACTTCAACAGATTTGACCCGATATTTATCCAATTGAGCCCTTTTTTTTACACACATAAATAGCATTAATTAGCTACCAAACAAATATAATTAAGACTCTAAAAGATAGCCTCAAAAATCTGTCAAACCCAAGTCAAATTTTGCATCCAACTTTGCAAAATCGTGTAGAAAATCCCAGCTGCATTTGTAGACATTTTTTAAGTCCAAAACCCATTCCATAGCCTCTAAAACTTAGTTTAGTCCTAGTATAAGTGCATAAGCCTAAGTTAGACACAATTTGAGCTCATAAATTCCACAAAAACACTCCAAAATCTCAGCTGCAACCACAAGTGCGTCCAGCACTTTTTACTTTCCTTTTTCCCTTACCACCTTCAACATAGAAGCTTTGGAACTTTGTGTGAGCAACCATAAACCTTTAGCCTACTTCCATATCTTGCCTACACATTAAGCTCACCAATAACAACCAAAACCGAATAAAAAATCCTAAGCTATCCTAGGGTTCAAGAGGAGGAAATTAGCTTGACAAGGTGAGAATATTTGATTTCATTAGTAAACTCCCATTATAGTTAATGTGTTTAGTTAGAAACTCATCATCTAATCTTTGATTTAGGTTTAATTCTTGCTTTATGAGGAAGTTGAACAACCTCCTTCCATTCCAATCCAAGGTAAGTTCCAAACTAAACCTATCCTTGTTAAATTTGTGAATAGCCTTTAGGATGGATTATTGAGCATTAGAGGAAAGTTTTACGATTGATAGAAGTTGCTAATCTATTGAGAAATTCAAATGGAGAGATGGATGATGTGTTGAGAATGCTTAGGTATTGTTGGAAAAGGAAAATAACAACTTAGAAATATTAGAAATATGGTAATAGTAAAATTCGGATTTAAGGATAAAGTGGACAAAACAAGACTCAAACTTCTTCTAATCTAGTCTAAATGCATGTTTAAAGCTTCTAAGACCTTATATGAACATAAAGCTTGATAAAACAGGCTTTACAAGCTTGATAAAACAAGCTTTACAAGCATGATTAGAAGTCCTTTATTACAAGAAAAGTGTTATGAACAATTCATAGAAATTATACATGCCAAGACTTCTACAAATTATAACGGAATTTAAGATGTAAATGGAAGTTAAATGGGATCCTCTAAAATAATCCTCAATCAAAGAAACTTAAAAGAATTAAACGATAGAAATTCCTTCTCCACAAGAATCAATACTTTAAGAAATCGATATACACCATAGGAATAATACCAAATACCGACATAGGACACTTAGACACTCATAGGAATTTAATTTTCTATTTATGAATATTATTGACAAATACTTCGTCTTAATAGGTAATTTCGATACTATCGAGGATTTTCCGATTGATTACTACGACTGATCAATATGAGCAGGTGAGTAACTTAGACTTGTTACATTGTTTGTGATTGTAGTTTAGTTGTACTAAAATACAAAGATAATAATAATGAACTCTCATGTGTATGGGATTATGGGATTTGCTTGCTGTTTGAAATTACTTGCTTGATAAATATTTCTAATCAAAAGTGATAATGAATGACTTGTGAAATTATTGTATTTGAAGCATGTTGAATGTCTGAATAAAGTTTAAACACTTATAACCTGACTAAAAATTATCAAACTCATAAGCAAAATGGTGCATGCATAGCATGATTTGCACATACTGCATTATGTTTTACGAACACCTATTACGTGTTAGAATTTCGATTCTTGGTAATACTTGGTTTTTCTAGGCAATGGGCTATTAGTTCTACGTAAGTTTACCTTGTTCTGTCGGTTCCATGGGAACTAAATGGTAACGAAGGATGCCACCCATGGTATCGCTGTGAAATGGCTAACACTTAGTAGAGTTTCTAAGGTACAAAACAGGAACTGAGTGTTTAAAACATCATTAACATAAAGAGATAATAATTGAGAGGATTATGGATTCCTGTGTACTTAGTTTCTCCTGGTAGGTGATTCAGGTATTGGTTCCTTCAACCTCGATGAGAGGGCGTAAATCTACATCCTGTTTGGATTCCGGTTTGTCCAAGCTTTGTAATTGTTCATGTGTTTGATTAATGCATTACATATGCTTGATAATAACTTGCTTGTTGTGATGAGTCTGGTTATTCACTGAGCCCGTGGTTATGCTCACACTCCTGCAGTCCTTATAGGATGACACTTAAGCCTTGGTTGGTGGCTTCTAGGAGCTTAGAGCCGGTATGATTCTAAAGCTGGAAGAATTTTGGAAACAGGAAAAAATAGTTTCTTTATGTATTAATTGATGTTAGTGCATCAATTTTATTATCTGAGAACTTAGATAGTTCTATGGTTTGTAATAGTTATTATTCAGATAGTAGCACTTAATTATGGTATTATGATTTTATTTACTTTCATCATTTCTTATCACGCAACCAAAAAGATACTGTTTTGTTAAACTCATGTCACTTTCCAAAGTAATTCTAGTATTGATATGTGTATTTGATATCGTCTGGGTTATCCGACTGTATCATAATATATATATTACTATTAGGGACCTATTGGAGCGTGACATATGCCATGTGTTTAACCCCTCCATATCATAATCTTATTCATAAGGATGGGCAGAGAATAAAAAAAATCATGTTCATATCATACTCTCATGGCTAAGGTAGGCAAATGGATATCACCAAATGTCTAGGTTAGAGAAGATGGGGATGGTGGGGGTGTACACTCCTGGTAGTGGTGTTAGGCATGTTTTTTGCTACAACAACGTAAATTTTCAGTACCATCCATTATTTACAGTAAAAACAAGTTATGAAACAATTTTAATTATAAATGAGAAAGACAATTAGTGTTTTGTTGTCGGATGGTTTGATGGCAACGTGTACAATTGCTTGTGCAGCATCTTCATCACCTTAGGCTCATGGAAATCCCCCCTCAGTGATGTCGAGAAGAGCTTTATATGTGTAACAACTCACTGGATGGATGATTAGTGGTTAATCCAGAAGCGAATTATCACTTTCCAACTATTATAGGAGAAACATACTAGCCAAACATACTTGAAACCCTTGAATTGTACAATATATGAACCATATTCAACATATCATTCAACAATGCGTGAAACAACACTGCTTCCATTTAATATCTGAAGTAGATGTTAAATCCAGTATGTGGTGGAAAGTTCTTCCACATACGATGTGTCTGCCAAATTCTAAATTTGGCAATATAAGCAGAGCTTGAAGCTTGTGGCCTTGACATACACATCGAAAAGATAAGATATGTAATCAAATGTCTTCGTGTTTCTATGAGATACAAACAAATGTATATAGAGTTTTTCAAGGCACACCGCTTAGAGGAAAAGCTGCCTACACTTGATTGCTAGATCAAGTGGAATTCTACATTCAAAATACTTTATCGAGCATTGAAGTGCAGAATAGCTCTCACTCATTTGTACAATACTCCACTCAATCCCTACAATAATAGCATTGGTCTAATGGAGGATTGGTATTGGAAAATAACATATGGACTTAAAGAGGTCTTGAATGCGTTTCTTAGCCTAAAACAACATTTATCGATTTGCTACTATCCCACTGCTAACTGTATATTTCTATACCAATCAACATATCAGATGTGCTGAGCAACTACTGTCATGATTCTGATATGATTTCCACTGCGTCTGCAACAGTAAGCTCTAGGATTACTTTGTCATTCTTCCTCCTCTCTTCCATGTTGCAATAATGCTAAATCCACTGTATAAGTTTTGTGTGAGTAAAGCACTCATCGAGGAATTCTACAAGAATATTAGTGTGGCTAATCCTAAATCACATGCCATAAGTCTTCATACTGAAGTAATAAATTTGCTAAAAGATCTGTATCAGTGTAGTGATCACATGAATCCACAACCATCCAACAGTTACTCATCTTGAGATTTTTCCAAGAGAAATAAACAAATTACCCAGGATGTTGGGAGTAGCTATGCAGCTTCGTAAGAAGTCTTTAGTGATATGTTGGTGTATGAGGAGGAAGAGCCAGAAGAGGGCAAGTGCACTCGATGGTGGTGGTGCTGGTGGTTGGGGTAGGGGGTAGGGGTGGGGAGGGGTGGGGGGTATGTGATGTGTGATTTCAACATCCTCAGCTGGTGGAAGAAGTGGACACACATGATGACGGTGCTTTCCATAGTAACACAGGGTGTTTTGGTTCCTTCGACGTTAATGGTTTCATCAGAGTTAACTTTCAATTTAGGCAAATGGGTCCTCGAACCATACCACCATAAGCTAAAGGAGGAGACCATTGAAGTATGTGTGTTCTTAAAATATTAGTCCAATGCTAATGACAAGAAACAGACAAATTCACCCTTTTTGTGGCTCGAGGAGAGTAACGAGGGGAGAGGGGTCATTATCACCACCGAAGATGCAAGAGCAGGCACAGATGGAAGGCTAGAGAATTATAGGATGATATTGATATGGTATAATATGAGGTGGAGGGAGGATGTATGGTTTATAAACCATTTTTCCCCTCCATATTCTTGTAATTTTTAAGAGAAAAAAAATGTTATTAATAAAATTTAATTTTCCACCGATCCTAATGCATTTATTAATTTATTTATTTAATAATTTACAGTTATTCTAAATAAGTTAATCAAGCAAGTTTAACATTTTATCTAATTTAATTACAATTATAATATTATTTGATAATTCCATTTCTTTTATTTGCTAAAAAAAAATCAAGTTAATATTTTAATAGGAATACAATTTAAATCATTTAGGAAAAAACTAAAATATACTAAATATATTATATTATTTAATATGAGAAATAGATTTAATTGAAATAATAAAACAAAAAAATTATTTATTTAAATACAATTTACATTAAATTAAAAAATAAATTACTATTTTTTATATTATCTTTAAAAAAAAAGCCCGTGTGATAATTCGTGTGCCTTATGTGTCGTGCTGTGCTAACCCACTTATTTTGTATGCCATGTGCTAATCTACACATGCTCTTGCTTTTGTCTCTTTCTTTCTCATACCTATTTACTATGCCTAATGCGCTCTATTAAATGAATTTAGATAAATGTCCAACATCAAAGCATTTAAGTCATCCCATCACTTTTTCAATCTATTTTAGTACTCGGCAATTGATTGATTGCTCTACTTAATATTACTAATTTCATGTTACAACTGAAAGGCAAGAGGACCACAATATTGTCTATACTATTCGTTGAGCTCCTTCAATAAATTGGCAACAAAAGTAATACAAAAAAAATTCTGTTCTAAATCACTAGTTTTTGAGCCAAGTACCTAACATCGAAACCATATAATCACATATTTTCCATCTTATATTGAATTTTCATTAGGTTTAAGGTTTGTTCCATCAATAAGCCCTAATTTTAATTTCGAGCCGAGACCCTTGTGAACTGACCTACTCCAAGCAAGATAATTCGATTCATATATTTCCTACTACTATCCCAAGGTTATCACATTTAGATCCGTATAAAGGATCATTGGCATTTTGTTTGACTAGAGTAATACGCAACTTAGAAGATCAAACATCCATGGTGAAATTGAATAGTAATAAAGAAAAGGGTTAATTATAAAAACATGACATGTTTTTTGATCAATTTACAAATATATGACCTGTGTGATCTTTTTTGATAATTAGGTGACCTGAGCTTTATATTAAAATGTCAATATTATTTCATAATTTTAGAATATTACGTGTTAATATTTTATTGGTCATAAAAATTAATATTACATTTTTTCAATTTTTTTATTTTCAAAAATAATTTTTAATATTTTATTTAGTATTATTTTTTATTACATTAATTTTTTAAACCAATAAAATTTTCACACATTCCCTCTAATAGTAATTAATAATATTGATACTTTCTTATAAAACCCAAGTCACCCAATTGTCAAAAAAGATAACACAGGTTATGTGTTTGCAAAGTGCTCAAAACATGGATCATGTTTTTGTAATTAACCCTAAAGAAAATAAGCAAGTTCTAAATCAGAAATGATACCCGACCGCTCTAATACCATGTCAAATGAGAGTATGTTTCTAAAATAAAACCTAATTTAATCTAGCCATAACAAGGCTCCATTTTCTCCATGATGCGGCAGAGTTGAAAGTGTACCTCACGTACGTAGTAAAGAATACAATAGAATGAGTATACATATAGGTAGTTACAGATACTAACTAATCTAATTTAATAACATACAACTCAAGTATAAAAGACTCCAATAATAAGCTGACATGGGACAGACTAATATATAAATAATACAACATATTGTTGGATCTTTAATCCAATGTTAGCCTTATATGTGAAATAATTATATGTTACAAGCTGTCATATTAAGTTAAGCTTAATTAAAAGTGATCAATAGGATTTAAGTATTTGGGCTTTAATGTATCTAATAGGGTATGGCCCTTTTATGTGTAGAGACCTTATGGGTAATTTCTATTTTTATGATGAGCTAAAATAGAAATACCAAAAGATAACATGGAGTTATTTCTATAAATAGTGGTTATGGTCCCTAGGTCACACATATAATTTTTCTAGTCTCTTCTAAATCCCATCATCAAAGAGTACGGAGAGAAAACAAAAGGGATCTCTCAAGGAAAACGTGTTGATCTAGAAGGCCAATCGCAATACTCTAAAATTATTGATTGCTATGGATTCAGGTACGCTTCTGCTTATCTATTGTTTAATTCTTAATTATTAAACATGAACGATCTAGGGTTTTATATGTGATGGTTTTCACAAAAGGTTAATTTTTATTTAACAAGTGGTATCATAGCATACATGTTTGATCATTAGGAATTATTTTCGTAATTTATATAAGGTGTTACTAACCCCTAATTTTTAATGGTTAGGGTTTCAAGGAATAAATATAAAAGGTTTATTTTATATTTATCGGAATTCAGTTATCGTCAAGATCGAATATGAAATCACATGCATGTCTATTGGAATTTCATCTCCTTTATTCTAAATCCTTATATAATGTCAAGTTGATGGAATACATGTTTTCCAGCGAGATTTTGTTTATTTATGAAATCATCTATTGATAATTCTCGGACTTCTTCTAGGGCTTCGGTTTTTTGTTTATATAGATTCTTGCCGTTGATACAGTATAAGTGTACATATACTTATATTGATTTATGAATTTTGATTTCTAACATGAATCTCGTTGATGATGCCGATTCCATGAATTGATAAGTCGTGAACTCATCCATCATGTTCCTCTGTTTTCTTAATCACAATTTAATATGTTATCTGAATAAAATCACTGTGTCGGCTTCAAATACAATGAAATTCACAAATTATGAATGAACATATAATTCTTTTATATGGATTACTGCTCATGATGGTTTATGTTGAAAGTTTATGCGAATTCATCTGAAAATTGGGTTATTTTAATTATTTCTATAATATGAATTCCTTGTACTGTGTATATGTTAATTCAATGGATTGAATTTTAAGTTTTCCTTGTTCAACATTATTTTAATTAATTTTTGGTCAATTTATATTTATGGGTTATTAAACCCAATAAGTTTTGGTCAAAATTAAAGTTGATTAATTGTGACTTTGACCTAAAGTTGGATATAATTTTAAGTTGGAATATTGGTATGTTTATATATATTTTGAGATGAATTAATTAGAACAACATACCGCCAAAGTAGTCCCTCTTGTGGAAATTAATTTGTTTTAAAATATAAAAAGTTGCGTGCTTGCAACTTATATGAATATTTGACCAGCCCAAAGGAAGGTTAATGTTTAATAGAATTGAAAGTGCACTTGTAGTAATAAATGTGTGACGATTATTTGGTTTTACATGTGAATAATAAATCGGCCTAAAGGAAGGTTTATTGTTTGATATGTTCTTATTTTCAGTGTTTGATTACTATACCAAGATACCACTTAGTAGTTAATGTTTTGCCTAAAGATGAAATATTGATGGGCTGCCCGGTATCTTAAGACAGTGTTTACCTTTATTTGAATTTATCATTTTGTTTTAAGACTTATGTGAGCTTGTTTATTTGTTTGTTGTTCTCATTCAGCTATAAATAATCCTATTAATATTACTGCCAACATCAATTCCATTCCTATGCTTAATGGCACTAACTTCAAGTCATGGAAAGAGAATCTCTTGATAGTACTTGGAGTCATGGATCTCGACCATGTGTTAAGGATTGATTCTCCTTTACCTCTTACTAATAAGAGTACCTCTGATGACAAGAGAGAGATGGAAAGTGGGGAGAAATCAAATCGCATGTGTATGATGATCATGAAGAAAGCCATTCCAGAAGCATTTAGAGGCACAATTTCTGATAAAATAACTAAGGCTAAGGAGTTCTTTAATGAAATTGAGAAAATGTTTGCCAAGAATGAAAAGGTAGAAATTAGTACACTCCTGGCAAGCCTAATCTCAATGAAATATAAGGGTAAAGGGAATATTAGGGAGTACATCATGGAGATGTCTCATCTTGCTTCCAAATTAAGAGCACTTAAGCTCGACCTCACAAAGGACTTGCTAGTGCATTTGGTTTTGATTTCTCTTCCGCCACAGTTTAGCCAGTTTAAGGTGAGTTATAATTGTCAGAAAGAGACTTGGTTTCTGAATGAGCTCATCTCATACTGTGTTCAAGAAGAAGAAAGGCTAAAGCAAGATAAGATTGAGAGTGCTCACCTAGCCTCCACCCCTAAAAATAGGAACAAAGATAACAAAAGGAAAAGGGATAAAGAAGCTGCAAATATAGTGCCTCAGAAGAAACAACTAAAGAAATTGAATACACCAGATGGTAATAGTTGTCACTTCTATGGAGCTGGAGGGCATTACAAGAAGCAATACACCAATTATCATGCTTGGCATGCAAAGAAATGTGTGCTTCTTAATTTGGTTTGTTCTTAGGTTAATTTAACTTCGTTACCTGTACACACTTGGTGGATAGATTCTGGTGCAACAACTCACATCAGTGTGTCTATGCAGGGTTGCCTCCATTGCCAAAAACCAAGTGATGGTGAAAGATATATCTATGTAGGTGACGGCAAGACAGTTCAAGTTGAAGCAATTGGAAAATTTATATTATTATTAAAAACTAGATTTTATTTGGATCTTGATGAAACATTTATTGTATCGTCATTTAGACGGAATTTTATTTCTGTTTCTACTTTTGACAAATCTAGTTATTCTTATTCATTTAGAAATAAGAAATTTAGTTTGTTTCATGATTCAAAATTAGTTAGATCTAGTTCTTTATTTGTTTATGATAATCTTTACTTGATTGATATTATTGCTTCATTTAATGAATCCTTGCAAATAAGTATACGAGGAACAAGAGAAAATTAACCAATAAGAATTCAGCAACATTATGGCACGAGAGATTAGGTCATATCTCCAAACAAAGAATGGAGAGACTTGAGTTAGACGAAATTCTAAACATCTTAGATTTTACAAATTTTAATGATTGTGTTAATTGTATAAAGGGGAAACAAACCAATAAAAGTATATTTGAAGCCAATAGGACTTTAGACGTCTTAGAACTTATACATACAGAAATTTGTGGGTCATTCCCTACAGTTGCTTGGAATGGTCAACAGTATTTCATAACGTTCATAGATGATTTCTTGCGATATGGCTATCTATATCTCATTCATGAAAAGTCACAGTCTTTGGACATGTACAAAAATTATAAGGCTGAAGTTGAGAAACAACTCAACAAAAAGATTAAAAGCATCAGATTTGATCGTGGTGACAAATACTACAGCAAATATGATGGTTCAGGTGAACAACTTCCAGAACCTTTTGCTAACTTCCTAGAGGAATGCAGTATCGTCCCATAGTATACCATGATAGGTTCACCCACTATGAATGGTATTGCTGAAAGACGAAACAGGACGTTTAAGGGTATGGTGAGGAGTATGATTTGTCACTCCACCTTACCAGAATCACTCTAGGGAGAAGCACTTAAGACTGCAGCATATATCCTTAACAGGGTTCCAACTAAAGCAACCAATAAAACCCTTTATGAGCTTTGGACGGGTAAGAAGCCTAGTCTAGAGCATTTACATGTATGGGGATGTCCAGCTGAGGCACGGCCTTATAGGCCTAATGAAAAGAAATTGGACTCAAGAACAGTGAGTTGCTATTTTATTGGGTACTCCGAAAGATCAAGGGGTTACAAGTTTTATGATCCCACAACTACGTCAATATTTGAGTTGGGAAATGCTCGGTTCTTTGAGGATATCGAGTTTGCGGGGGGAGATATGGTTAGAGACATTTTCTTTGAAGAGGAATATGTTGATATTCCCACAGGTGTTATTGAATTTAGTCAAGATTCTGTTCCTAACTTTGTTCAAGACACAATAAACCTAGACAATGGTAGAGACCTCGTTCAAGGGACTATTCCAGAAGAACAAACTCTACCACCTCAAGAACCTATGCCATTAAGGAGATCCACTAGACAAAGAAGAAGTGCGGTGCCAGATGATTACATCGTATTTCTTCAAGAACATGAGGTTGACATTGGAATGATGGAAGATGATCCAATAAACTTCCGTCAAGACATTGAAAGTTCTAACTCTCAAAAGTGGATTGATGCCATGAATGAAGAGATAAAGTCTATGAAGGACAATGATGTTTGGGATCTTATCCAATTGCCAGAAGGTACGAAGCCCATTGGTTGCAAATGGATATTTAAGACCAAAAGGGATTCTAAAGGCAATTGTCACGCCCCGCAGGGTATCCTAAACGCAACAGCCCGCCACATACTAAGTAAGACTCTCGAGTTCCCCACCCGGGGCCTTCGGAAGTCTTAAGTAGATGTAAAGCGTTCCTTTACGACAATAGAATACTTCAACAAATGGAGTTAAACAGTTTAACAAGGCATTCATTAGCCATAGGTAATAAATCAAAACGCATAAATCTTAACGTTACAAAATCTAAGGGGCATTCCCCCGCAAAAGAATAACAGTCTATTACAGTCATCCAGAGTCCATAGTTTCCAATGGAAGTCTATACAAAAGAAATGAATCAAACTTCTATAGGAAACTCCTATCTCCGGTACCTGCGCTGTGGCTTGTCTTGGCCTAAGCCATATAAACTCATGCTGCAAAAGGTAAACACTATCGGGGTGTAAGCTAACTAGCTTAGTGAGTAATACTTCCATAACGCAATTAGATACAATCAATCAAGCAAGTGTTTATTCAAGCAAGTGTATGCACCATACAAATGAAATCAACAAACATATGACCAACCGGAAATCATATGTGGATGGACTTGCGCCCTCCATCCCGGGTTAGCAGATTAACGATCCTGCGGTACGACGCCGTTTAAGCTCACGGTCAACTGATTAAAAACTCGTTTTATGGATCACGATTAACCTCACATTCGTTTTATGGATCACGATTAACCTCACATTCGTTTTATGGTCACGAAAAACCAACCAATGCAAATGCTCCAACCCCATTGTGACATGAATGAACTCGGTTTATAGTCGGAGTCGAATAGTCATTAATTCGATTCTTTTAAGTGACCAACAAGTATACGCAGACATTCATCATATGATTCTAATAAAACAGTCAATAACTTAACACTCGGTTTCGATATACCTTAAGCTCCATTTCACATATCAACAATTCACAACATGAATAATTCCCACGTACCCCATCATGCTTGTACAATTCCTTTTATCTTTGCCTACATCACTAGTGCCACTACATTACATTCACAAGCATTAATTGAGAGTGGAAGTAACTCACTCGGCCATGGGACACCAAACTTCTAATAATAGTAATCGGGAGGTAGAGAGTCGTCCTGCTCGGAATCACCTACCAAACAAGAATAATCCCTATGAGATTCTCATTATGTAATTAAATCAAACTATACTTCTAGACTAGTTGAATTCGGATTTCTCGCTATATTTGGAAGTTCCGACTTAAAACGGCCATAACTTGGTCATTTTAACTCGGAATTTCGCAAACTTTATATCGATCTTCATCTACTTCGAAAGATCTATCTAATTCAAGTATTAAATCCAAGTTTTGAAAATAATAAGGTCACGGAACAGTGGGATCAGTTCTGTCCCGCAATTGATCCAACTTTGAAAATGTGCTTGGCTTTTGATAAGAAATGTTCCTAGTTAGTGATTCATGCATGAATGATTTAGGAATGAACTACTAATGTGTATGCCATGTAATGAACTCAACTTGTGCATGGTCATGATGATTTTTGTAGTAATAAACTTTTAGGAACTCCTAAGTGTTGGGGAAAGTTTCATAAAGGCTAATTCTAAGAAGTTATTCTCCCACATTATACTCCTTAGGGTTTCTTTGGTTTTTAATCTTGTAATCTATTTATTATTTGACTAAAATTAGGTTCTCAAAGTCTATAATAGTCATGGCCTCCATTCATGCACAAAAATTCACATATTTCATTTGGTAAATATGTTTTCAAATAAGCTAGTTATAAAAATCCGAATTTTCCAAATTTTCTTTTCTTACATTTTTCTTAAGGGAAATCTAGTCTAATGTATTAAAATTTGGGGCTTCAATGTATACCTTATCTAAGGACTTCATTTAGCTTATAAAACATCCATTTTAGACTTAAATACTAAGTGTTTATATAGGCATTACACAAAGTTACGAATTTAACTACACATTTAAAGTCAATATTTTCCATCCTAACTTCACCTCTTGTTTTCCTTATTTTTATCATGCCTAAACTCATATAAACTTATGAAAATAATTCCTTCAACATATCTATTACACATACCCTTCATTTTTCTTATGAAATATAAGTTTAAAATTGATTTTGGAGGTCTTTAGGGTAGGGTTTCCATTTCATCCGAATTTTCAACTCTTCATATCTAACAAAGTCCTTCCTTTTTCAATGTTCTTGCCATCTATATGTGGAGATATACTATCTAGCATCTCTATACATGAACAAGACCTCATTTTTATGATCAATAAAGCACATAAACAAAAATGAACCTATGATCATGCATGTACATGAAGTGGTGGATGTCTAAACCTTAGATCTACTACATATGATGTATATAACATGAATCTCATGGCATGAACATCAATATAAATACAAGGTCATTACTATATATGCATGAGCAACATGAAATCTTAACAAAATGCATTTAAACACAAGATCCATGTCTTGTGATGGCTTGACATCCTTGTTCATGCATTTCCATATCCCTAGCATGAGCATCATAGGGTTTTGATGAGGAAATACACAAGGTATACCTTTGCCATTACAAGAATAGGAAGAAACAAGGCTTACATACACATACCAATGGAGTCTTGAAGTGAAAAAGAGAAGAAGCAAAGTTGGAAATGTGATGAAGGGGGAGGGGAGCTACCTCACGGCACAAAGAGGGTAAGAAGAGAGAGTTTTTCTCTTTTTCAAAAGTTAAAATGGAAGAAATGAAGAGAGAGAGAGAACATTTAGTATATATACTAAAGGAATTAGGTTTTAGTTAAATAAAAGAAGTAAAATTAACTCAATTGGGAGGGGGAGCAAGAGGGAGGGGCGCCGGCCACTTCATGCATGAAGTGTGTGTGTGTTTAAAATTTGACTTTTTTGTAATTTAGTAAATGAAATTGTAATAAATGTAATAATTATTAAGGAGACAAATTTTCTTGGAAAAGAAAATTGAAATGAGTAGTTGTAAGGATGTAAGAATAGGGTATGGGTAGTGTGTAGTGTAGGTTGTACTTGTGAATAGTAGACAAGACATCTACTTTACCGGTTGTTCCGAAAACACGGGAAAAGCTATAACTGTAATCTTTATAGCTCGGAAAATTATGAAATTGATATTTTTGGAATCCTTATAAAATTACGGTTCTAATGAATATTCCAGAATATTTTTCTGAATCCGTGGCCCGGGGCACGCTTTTCCGTAATTGGGCTCGGGAATAGTAGATAAGACATCTACTTTACCGGTTGTTCCGAAAACACGGGAAAAGCTATAACTGTAATCTTTATAGCTCGGAAAATCATGAAATTGATATTTTTGGAATCCTTATAAAATTACGGTTCTAATGAATATTCCGGAATATTTTTCTGAATCCGTGGCCCGGGGCACGCTTTTCCGTAATTGGGCTCGGGAAGGCCCGGAATTGAAAAATTCCCGAATTTAAAACTTTCAAAAGTTTGAAATGTACTTTGGAACAACAATTCAAATTCATTCACTCCAAAATATTTGTTTTACTATGAAACCGATGGAAAGCCGGATTTGGGGTTCCTAGGCTCCATTTACTAAACTCAATCTGATCGGATTAGGGTTTCGTCTCCAACTCCTGGGGTTTTCTAGCTACCGAGAATTTCCGGGGCTTACAGCAATGTGGAGAGGTACAAGGCTCATCTTGTTGCAAAAGGCTTTACACATAAAGAAGGCATCGACTACAAAGAGACTTTCTCACCGGTTTCTTCGAAAGACTCTTTTAGGATTATAATGGCACTAGTGGCATATTTTGATCTTGAGTTACATCAGATGGATATAAAGACCACCTTCCTCAATGGTGACATTGATGAGACGATCTATATGGTACAACCAGAAAACTTTGTGTTGGAAGATCCAAAGAATATGGTTTGTAAACTTAAGAAATCCATCTATGGACTTAAGCAAGCATCTCAACAATAGTATTTCAAATTTCATCAAGTGATCATCTCATTCGATTTTGAGATGAATTTGGTCAATGATTGTATATGCCATAAGTTTTGTGGGAGCAAGCACATTTTCTTGGTCTTATATGTTGATGATATTTTGCTTGCCAGCAACAATATAGGCTTATTGCATGAAACCAAGAGATTTCTAGCTAAGAATTTTGAGATGAAAGCTCTTGGTGATGCCTCTTTTGTGTTAGGAATACAAATACACCGAGATCGCTCTCATGGTATTCTCGGATTATCACAAAAGAGCTATATCGAAAATGTACTCAAAAGGTTTAGCATGCAAGATTGTAGACCAAGTAATACCCCAGTGGCTAAGGGAGACAAATTTAGTCTCAATTAGTGCCCTAAGAATGATTTTGAGGAAAATGAAATGCAAAAGCTTCCTTATGCATCAGTAGTAGAGAGTCTAATGTATGCTCAGGTTTGTACGCATCTAGATATTGCATACATTACAGGAATGTTGGGCAGATACTTAAGTAATCTAGGATTAGACCATTGGAAAGCAGCCAAACGAGTCTTGTAATACTTGTAGAGAATAAAAAATTACATGTTCACTTATCGGAAGTCAGATCAGATCGAGATCATTGGATAAATTGATTCTGATTTTGCTGGATGCCAAGATAGTATGAAAGCTACATCAGGCTACATCTATTTGCTAGCTGAAGGAGCTATCTCTTGGAAGAGTGTAAAACAATCTCTTGTTGCCTTTTCTACTATGGAAGCAGAGTTTGTAGCATGTTACGAGGCGTCCAATAATGGAATATGGTTGCGAAATTTTGTCATAAGGCTTTGCATTGTGGATACTGTTAATAGACCACTAAAGTTATTTTGTGACAATAAGTTAGTAGTTCTATATTCCAACAACAACAAGAGCTCGACAAAATCAAAGCATATAGACATCAAGTTCCTAGTTGTAAAAGAAAGAGTTCAGAGTGGACAATTATCTATATAGCATATAGGAACAAAATCTATGATCGCGAATCCGCTTTCTAAAGCAGTGTAACCCAAGGTGTTTCATGAGCACACAACTCATATGAGTATCATGTCTTTAAGTGATATTCAGTTTTAGTAGGAGTTTGTTAATTTGAATGCTTTTAAGTCATAGACAAATTTTAATTAGTTGTTTCAGTTTATCATGTTTTTAAGGATATTTTCTGTAGAAATAAAGTATTTTATTTATTTACACTCTGATTTTGGTTTATGGTTTGATCTCACTAAGGTTTATGTTAGACCAGTAGGAAATAAACATGTTAAGATCATATTGCATGGAATTTCCTTGCTACACATCCATATCATGATCCATGTCATTCAATTGTGTCAACATTGTGACCATTGATGGGTTGAGTTACGATAAATATAACGAATACCACTTTGATCCTATGTTGATATGGTTGATGGACCGGATTGGTTACAGATACATTTTGGTCATGACAGGAAATTTGAGCTCATATGGTTGTTTAGGCAAAACATAATTATAAGGTTATACATATAGTCTAAGTAGGAGATTGTTGGATCCTTAATCTAACGTTGGCTTTATATGTGAAATAATTATATGTTACGGGCTGTCATATTAAGTTAAGCTCAATTAAAAGTGATCAATAGGATTTAGGTATTTGGGCTTTAATGTATTTAATAGGGTATGGCCTTTTTATGTGTAGAGACCTTATGGGTAATTTTTATTTTTATGATAGGCTAAAATAGAAATACCAAAAGATAACATGGAGTTATTTCTATAAATAGTGGTTATGGTCCTTAGGTCACACATATAATTTTTCTAGACTCTTCTGAATCCCATCATCAGAGAGTACGAAAAGAAAACAAAAGGGATCTCTCAAGGAAAACGTGTTGATCTAGAAGGCCAATCGTAATACTCTAAAATTATTGATTGCTATGGATTCAGGTACGCTTTTGCTTATCTATTGTTTAATTCTTAATGATTAAACATGAATGATCTAGGGTTTTATATGTGATGGTTTTCACAAAAGGTTAATTTGGATTTAACACATACAATGTTCACAGCCCCTATGGTGTAAATGTGCTACCTATAGAAATAGAACAATGCTTCAAAGGCACGTTTAATTATGAGTGCAAAACCCAAGTCTCTATATAACATACACCAAATTTGTCATACCTTTTATGATATACATAAGTCCATATACTTGATATTGTGAAATGAAAAAATGATGAACATTTCTACTATGCGAAATAAAAAAATTCCATAACGAAAATCTTGAGACAAATTAGAGTTTTACTTGTCTGTTCTGCAAAAAAAAAAAAAAAAAGGGGAGGGGGGGGGGGAGGGGGGGAGACAGCGTCACTATTCACCCAGCTAGTGGGTTAAGCGCCTAAATTTATTGCAGATAATTTTCCAAGCATCATGCTTGACTTTTCCAAATTCCTGTCAATGTTGCCCACCGGTTTGATTTAATCCCCCCGACTTCTACAATGCTTCCCTCTTCCTTATCCATATTCAAGGATATCCATTCATCGTCTGTTGAGTGTACTAGTAGTATCAATATGGCTAGAGGAAGCAGTAACTCATGGAGGGCAACATGCCTTGTGATCATGGTTTCTTTCATCTCCATGGTCAGTTTATCCTATCAGTCTGACACAATCTTGCCTGGTCAATCTATGAACTACAACCAAACCATAATTTCCCAACGTGGCCTTTCGAATTGGGATTCTTCCCTCTCGATAAAGTCGACAAATCTTATGTCGGTATGTGGTACAAGCGCGTTCAATTTACTGTAATTTGGTATGTAAATAGAGACACACCCATTCTGTCTTCTGGTATAGCTGGTGCAAATTTAGCCCTACTAGAAGAGGTGATCTTCAGCTCCGAGTTGATGGTCAGATAATTTGGAATACCAACACAACTACAACTGATCCTAATACAACTAAGGCAATACTTCTTGAGAACGGAAATCTCGTAGTTGGATCTAATATGTGGGAGAGTTTCAATTATCCTGCATATGCTTTGCTTCCTGGTGCCAAGATTGGTTTGGATGCAACTACCGGAAACACATATCCAATAATCCTGACTACCTGGAGAACTTTACAAGATTTTGGTCCAGGAAATTATTCATTAGGGATAGACCCTAATGGATCAAGTGAATTACTCATCTGGAATACTAAAGCCAATACAACATCGAGGATTGGGGCTTCGGATTTCTCCGATATGAACTTGGTATCTAACTTGAATATCACCTTCAATGTTAGTAGGACAAATGGGGTCAATTATGCCACATACCTCAGAAACAAAGACTCTGATCAAATCGTAATGATTCTAGACCCTGATGGACAGCTACGTCTGTATATATGGGTCAAGAATAGTGATCGGTGGCAGAACGTTTGGACGAGGCCGAAAATTTGCGATAGTTGTGCTCCTTGTGGAAGCAATGGGATATGCTCCGTGAATCAAAGCCCAGCTTGTAGCTGTCCCAAGGGTTTGCAGCCTAATTATGTATCGTCTCCAGAGTTGCATGGTTATTTTGCGGGTAGTTCTAGAGTAGAAGGATCACGTTGTCTCAAGGACAAAGATGAATTTATAGCTCTATATAACATTAAGAGGCCCCCAAATTATGAAGTCCTTTCGATTGGAAGCGCCAGTTGTCGATCGTCCTGTGCTGACAATTGTATTTGCTCGGCTTATAGCAATACAACATCGCGTTGCTAACTATGGTATGGTGAACTTCTAGGCATGGAGCAATTGTATAATACGACGACTGGTGAAACAATATATTTCAGATCAGGTTCAAAGAAAGGTAAGAATGCTTACTCCATAGTTCATCTATTTACGTATAAAAATATCTATTTTTATTTATATTTATTTTTTTAACAAATAATTTATTTAAGAATGACCAAAAAAATATCAAAACGATAAAAAAGTAATGAACTAAATAGGACCATATCTAACAAATGATGACACATCTACGACACATGAAAAAAAAAATTAATTAATTAAAAGGGTTAATGTAAAAAATGATATTTGAACTTTTACAATAAGTTTAACAAAGTACTTAAAGTTTGATTTTGATAATTTTAATACTTGAACAAAGTTTTTGTGAACATTTTTCATATATCATTAAACTTACTTTAGGTATAAAAAAAGTTCATGAAAACTTGATTCATATACCAAAATCGTTAAAACTAAACTTTAAGTATGAAAAAAGTTTATAAAATTTCTGTTCATGTATCAAATTGTTCAAAACGAAACTTAAATACGTGATTAAATATTTTGCAAAAATTCATGTATCATTTTTGTCATTAACTCTAAATTAAATAGTTTTATTTTCAAATTATCACACCATTATTCCTACTAATATTTGACAAGCGATAGCACACCGCTGACACATTAACAAATAGTAAATTAAATGGCATAATAGAGTTTGAATTGTAACACCTTTATTGAGTAAAATTATATACTTAATTAATGCTTTTAAGAAAAATGAAAATGAGTGTAAACGTAACCTGTAAATGCACGATTGGAAAAGAAATATCTAAAAGCTTTAGTTATATTCATAATTTTAATTATTTACGATAGAAATTTGTTCAAATACATTTATATATTTTACCATCATTCCTTTTGATGGGCACCATTTGAATTGTTTAAAGTTGGATCATTTAATATTTTTTATTGATTGTGGTGTCCTTAAGGTTTACATGATGCAATTATCGTTTTTTATGTACTCATGTTCAATGTTTTGTATTGTATCTCAAGCGGCAGTGATGAGAAATAAAGAGATAAATAATCTCTCCTTAATTTATTAGATAAATATTTGTTGTCATTAATTCCATATTTCTTTTGTAAAAAATTTCTTTGCAATTCCCCATCTAAAAATTTTAACTAAACTACCATATTAAATTGTAAATATGCATTAATATTTAGATAATTAAGAAAGTTCAAATGATTTTACAGATTTATCAATTAGTGGCATTCAATAAGGTAAAAGTAAAAAAAAGAACTATTTATCAAGTATGTCCTGCATCAGTATCACTACGGTCGACCTTTTGAATTTGAATCTTTGTTTTTTGTAGCCTATATACGCTTTTTTTGTTATATTATAAACCTTGGCAAATATTTTTATTTAAAATTATTGTGAAAAATTTCTTCGGTCTGCCTTAATAATAATGGATGAAAATGTGGCTTATAGGGGCCAAAAAGTCATTGCGGATGTCTCTTGCGCTCTCCACTACCCTGCTGACCCTTGTTTTTTGCTGTCTCTCCTATTATGTCTACAGAAAAAAGATTATAAGAGGTAACAAACAATATTAAGTCATCTTTCAATTACTTAAAATACTTTTAATTTCTGTGTCATTTTGATCTGACTAAAAAGTGCACTTACCCTTTCATATGCCATATTCTATTTGAAGCAGGGAAAAAAGACGTAGGACAGGATTTGCTGTTGTTCGATTTGGAAATGACTGATAAGAGAAGCATAAGTCAAATACAAAGTAATAATGATCTACCTTTGCCAATATTTAGTTTATCAAGTGTTTTTTCTGCAACAGATAATTTTTCCTTTGCTAATAAGCTTGGAGAAGGAGGTTTTGGACAAGTATACAAGGTAAAACATACACATTATCAATTATAACTTAAATTTATTACAAACGAAATGGAAGGGAAATTACCTTTCCTAGCTCTTATTTTTACAAAGCTTTACAACATGTTCATAAAAATCTGTGGTTCTTTTTAGAGTAAATTGCACAATGGTCAAGAAGTAGCAGTGAAAAGATTATCAAGGCATTCAAGTCAAGGACTTGATAAATTAATTAATGAAGCAAAGATGATTGCCCAACTCCAGCACACAAATCTTGTCAAACTCTTAGGTTGCTGCATTCAAAAAGATGAAAAGATATTGATCTTTGAGTACATGCCAAACAAGAGCCTTGATGTTTTTCTCTTTGGTTGGTCATTATTCTCTTAATACTCGATTCCAAATTATGGCATAAATAATAATTATTACATATATTGCTTAGGTTGATCTAAAACAAAATGCACCTTAACCACATGTTTTTACAAATAGAATAAAAAAGAACAAGTTAAATTGGAGCAAGCGTGTGCATATAATTGAAGGAATTGCTTAAGGGATCCTCTATCTTCATCACTATTCCATAGTAAAAATTATCCATAGAGATTCAAAAGCTAGCAACATCTTGTTAGATGTAGAAATGAAACCAAAAATATCAGATTTTGGCATGGCAAGAATGTTCGAAGGGAATCAGATGCAAGCAAATACAGAGCACATAGTTGGGACCTTGTAAGTTTTATTGCTTCAACAATCAATTAAGCCAACCTTATTAGTCTCATTTACCTTTTCCCAATTGTTATCTACTCATAACTACTCAAACCTACATCTCATTTATTACATGCAGTGGATATATTCCCCCAGAATATGCTCTAAAAGGCCGTTTCTCAATAAAAACAGATCTTTATAGCTTTGGAGTTTAACTTCTTGAAATTTTAAGTGGCGAAAGAAATAATAGCTTTCATCATGAGGATTACCCCAATCTCATAGGATATGTAAGCAGCTATATGGTTTTTGCATCTGTAGATTATTATATAACCTCATAAACTAAAAAGTTTAACTCTTCGCTTTTAATTTTAGGCATGGAAGCTTTGGACAAATGATGCACCACTTGAACTAATAGATCCAATCTTGAAAACATCTTGCGACCTATCATTGGCTTTGAGATATGTTCATGTGGGGCTTTTGTGTATTCAAGATCATCCAGATGATAAGCCTAATATATCAAATATTGTTGCCATGATTGGAAATGAGATGAAAGTTATATTGAAGTACAACCCAAGTAACCCATTTATTTAGTAAGAAGAAATGCCCTCGAATTAAATTATGGGGGAACTTCACTAAACAATTTAACCTACTCAATAAAGAAACCACATTAGCATATGCTTCAGTTTCATGGTATGGCAATTACACTCCGACTATGCATTTTCTATTAAGCTATATGTTGATTTCTGGTATACTAAATAGTGCACTATATTTTGTATAAGTTCAAGTTTCGAAAAGAAACAAAAAAGAGACCTTAATGAAGGAAAAGAAATGTATTGGAATATATTATTGATCCTGTGTAGGACTATCTCTTATAATATGTTCATTTGCTATATAGTTATGCTACACCAAAATAGGGGTTATTAACAACTACCTTGACATGCTCATTATCTACATCAAAATATCTTTATGTTACTATAGATTTGGTGATTGTTGGATGGTATGGATGAATAGTCAAAATAATAGCAGCATACTAGGTATATTATGCATGCTATAATAAATTTGGTGTGTTATAAAATGCTTAAAAACTTATGGGTATGCTAGAGGCTTTATCTTTAGAAGTTAAAACTTTGCCACTCTTATGAGTTCCAACTTTTACTTAAACACATAATATGGATAACTTAATTAGATAGCGAAACATAAACTTTTAGATGCAATGCAAACCTCTTCTCCCCAATTTAACACATTAGAATAATTTTGCAATGTCTTTTGTTTTAACTATTCTAAGTATTCTTTGGAGTTTCATGCATGCCAAAAGTCTAAGTAAGTGAACAATTATCATAATGCAAACCTTTATCATTTATTATTGCTATCATAGCCTTTTCTAATGAAAAGGAAAGTACTTTGTTGTTTCTATTTATCATTCTTGTCAGCTATGAAATAAATGCACTTGAATTCGGACTCTTTTAGCCATCCAAGCATTGATTATGAGTCATTTTTAGAGCTCATACTATTTCTACTAAGTAAAATTGTAGTTATCAATGTGGGTTAGCATATGTAAATTGATCACTGCTATATTTTATAAGATGAAGACAATTAATTTTGGGTTTGATTTTTACTTCTAATTTACGGTTAGGGTTACCTAATTTGAAACTTTCTATGGATTTTTGTTAGTGTTTTAATCCTTAAATGTTGTGTAATGGGATTAGAAGAAATTGTCTATGAAAGGAAAAAGTTTTAATAGATCACTATATGTTAAAAAAAAAAAAAACCACAAAATTGCTTAAAAGAAAATCTTATATAGATGGTTTAGTCATTGGAGTCTGCTCTAAGCACATCGAAATGAGTGGACCAAACTCTAAATCCAAATAATCTCTAAACAATGGGTTCCTTAGGATTGTGGTAATTAAATTGGTTTTAAAGAATAATTTGGTCCCTTTTGTAATTGTCATGTCTCAAAAGCATGGGACATCCCGATTTCATCACAAATATACCTCAAGTTGTATATGTAATGCATCTTATAGTTACATGAGTTTCTAATTAAATTTCACCTAAGATATTGTTATTATTTTTATTAAAATTTAGGTATGGTGCTGTCTATTTTTCTTGATTCGAATTATTTCAAAACTTATAAAAGACCTATTCAATATATATACATATATATATTAATAAAACTTCTTATTTATAAGCATGGTCTATCAAGGTCCATTACCTTAGCACCCTCGGCCAAAACAACATTTTGGACTTAAAGGTCAATTTAAAAATAAAATAATTAATACTTAATTAGATGTAGTCATGCAACTATAAAACCAAAAGTTCAACAAAATCCTTTCTGGAAAAAAAACTCATGAAAGGCCATATCCCATGTAACATCAACTCAAGATCATCCCTTAAAGACCTCATTCCAAAAGACCTAACAAGTCTTAATGCAACTCCACATACAAATCATAGTACTTGAAATGTTAATAGAATGAATGGTGAAACCTAGTACGATGTAAACAAACACATACACACATGTCACACTCACCTAATCTAATGCAACAATCTCAAGTTTAGATTAATTAATTAAGGTCCATGAATAAGCATTTCCAGCTAACTAGATATACTAACACACATAGGAATACTCATAACTCCCATTAAAAATAAGAAAAAAAAAAACAGATTTCGAATCAGGCATCAAAGGGATTGACAAGCCTCTAGATTTGGTCAAAAAGAAAAAGAAAGAAGCAGTATCATCTGATTACATTTCCTTATGTCATTCCATAAATGAGCAAGGCTCCATTATAATGCATTATACAAGATCGCATTACCTTGTATAATTCATTACAACTTTGTTCTTTCTTCAATGCTTGAGTGATGTCAATTGTGTAAATTGCTTTTGTTGTTCAATTGCCATGTAAATGCTTTGTGTTATAGAGCTTGGGTTCAATTCATGAGTGGATGATCAATTGCAAGGCTAGGACTCATACGACGAGGCTGCCTTTCCATGTGAAGGATATTGTAATGTATCATTTCTCTAAGATGTGAGGCTTTAGTGTTGCCTTTGTTTTTTATTTAGGAGTTACCTTGCTTAGTTCTTACTCCACTTTATAATTCATAAAATAGCCCCCTTTCTCTATTGTCTAACTATGTGAATAATATTCATTGCTATGTACATTAATATATAATATACTATTAAACCATAATAATGCATACTAATACTAGGAGTGAGCAAGTCCAAAGTGAATAGGCTGTGAAGTTGTACCTATACCATACCCTATAAATTATAAGGTACAAAGTTTTGTATCCGAAACTTAGCCTATAATACCTTGTACTCACACTATACCCTATAAAACATATAAGATATAAGGTACTTTATGGAACTTGTAACAATTATTCTTTCTTTTTCAAATTTTTCTTTAGCCGAAACTCGATAAGGCTTAAGGAAACTGAAAAACACACAACATTTCTTTCTTTTTCAAATTTCAAGTTTATTATAATATATACAGAATATATAATGTGTAAAACTGTCTTATTCATATATATTCATTATAAAAAACCTATTGAAAGAAATTTAAAAAATATATATATTTTTTAACATCACATGTTCTATAATATGAAAATTTTAGTTATGTATTAAAGTTGAAACTATAACAAACATCTAGAGAACTTAATTACGTGATTTCAAAAAAAAAAGTGTACAATAGTTGGTAGATCTTAAAATAAAAAACTTTGGAGGTATCTTTGCATTAATTAGTCTCAAAAGATAAATAACACTTCTTTATAACTTGGAAGTTCAAATATATACAATAGAAGTTTTTCCAAAATAAAAGTCATAAGTATTTGCAAAACAAATTAGTGCAAGTCGTTTTAAATAAAAAAATCTAAAAGATAACTTACAAATGGTAATATTATACAAAAGTGATTGCAAAATGAAAATAAAGTATTATCATTTATTTCTCATTTATTTATATTTTATTATAAATCCTTAATAGAGTACTTGTTTTAGAGTAGGTATAAAATGGTACCTTAGAACATGTACCCTCTGCATAACTAAGTACAACTTTTAGAATGGAGATAGGATATGGAGATTTCATACTCGTACCCTAACTTGTGAGAGTTGGTTCTAGAAAAACTATACACAACCCCTACCTTGTACTCTTTATACCTACTTAAATCCTATGTGATCGAGTAAAGTACAAGTGGATACATGACAAAGTTATCCACTCACCCTTAAGTAATACATAAACAATATACAATCGTCATTTCTTTCTTATAAAGGAATACACTTACATTTTTAGGTATATTTTTTCTTGTCTACTAAAACAAAGGAAAATTCCATGTACTTTCAATATCTATGATATCAGTCATCATTCTTCGTTTTCTTTAATCAATGATTTTTTCTTTCATACTCTCTTCAAATAACTATTATATTTTCTTTATTAAATTAATTTTTTTAATTTAAAATTTTATTTGAAAAATAAGAAAGCAGTGACTAGATGGTCGATTAATTTTTTTCATATATATAATGTTTTTGTATAGCATCGTTCATTTATTTATATGTTTGTTTGTCTTCGTGCTTGGCATCATTAGTGATTTGTGCCTAATTTGCTTCTTTATTATTATTATAATCCTTTTTCAAGTAAACATTTCATATTTGTACAATGCAATTGTAAGGCAAAACATGGTGTGCTTTCATTTGTAAATATATTAAGTCTATCAATTTTTCTAAATGACAAATCTTGCATACATGTTACTTTAGCTATCTTCTATGAAAGCTAGTTGTTATCTAACTATTAAAGTTGTGCTATAAATGAATACAACTATATTGATAATTTCAATCTAAATATCTATTTTACCATGTAACTATATCACTACATGACAATCTAGGGTGTATCTTTAGCGTCATCAAATCTTTAAGTCTAAACTAATATAGCACTCTCAATTCCCTCGCCCATTATATTTTCACGTCATGTTTGGCATGCGGAAATGAACCCAAAATAGAATCGTGATTCTAGGATCCATTCCCATTCCTACATTTGGTTGTATTTTTAAAAGTTGGAATTGTGATTCTAGGGAATCGATGATTCTGGCTTTAAAGGGGGATTCGATTCTATCGTTGAGAAGGAGGAATCACGATTCCATTCCTCCCCTATAAATAATTAACATTAAATTACCTTTTTATCCTCTTATTTATTTCTTATTTACATTAATTATTAAGGATATTTTGATAAATAGCATGTCAATTCCATTCCATTCTAAGATGTATCCAAATAAAGGAATGGATTTATCATTCCACCTTTCGTTCCATTCCATTCCTCTCATTCTAATCCATTCCATTCTGAACGATTCCTGCATACCAAACATGACATTAGTACTTATGGTCTACACATAAATAACTCCCCAACTCATATTCAATTGAGTGAGTAAACATAAATAAAAAAAACGAGAAAAATTAAAATCATACATAAATAAGCGAAGGTAATATTAACAGCATTATTAACTTACATATTTATACATAAGATGCAAGTGTAAACGCAATTAAATTGAAAAATTCTCATCAAGGCCACAAACTCAATCTATTTAAATATTACAAAAGTACTAGAGCATTTGCTTCAGGCACTTTAAATCCTTCTAAAATTCTTTAGACTACACACAAATAGCTACCTTGCCTTCTTATCAACTACCACATACCAAGCTAGGGGTCTAATCCCATTATGTCACCATTAACCCCAAAAAATAAAACTTCGTACGTAGAAATCCATATGGAAAGTTAATCCAAGATAAAATTACACGATGCAATCAATCAAGACACATGGAATTAACTAAGCATTTTATTTGAACAAATATAGAACCTAAGACAAAAGGTACCCTATTGGTCGTTCATGGCTAACCTTGGGCATATGTCACACATCATCTATTACCGGGTAGTCTTTATGTAAGCGAGCTACTAAGCTATCCCTTTGATGGTCATAGGATTAAATTACTGAGATAATCAAATGATTGATTATTGCATGTAACATGTAAATGCATGTAAGTTTGTGATTGATTATTCATGTGCATGTGAGTATTGGTATGCTATACTAATGTCTAACTCATCCGTTTCTCTTTTTTAGGTATAAAAGATAGTCCTATAGTGCTTGATTTTTCTTCATATGACATTATAGTTAATGATGGGGAGGATGCTATTGTAGAAGATTATCCAGCTAACTACTATATTGGGTTGTTAGTCATTAGTGACAAAGGCTCCTATTATGTATGCTTATAGTTTAGACTTTTATGAGCTAATGTGTTTTGATAAGGTATGGACCCTCTAGCTATCTAGAGGTAGATATTATTAGTTTGGTTGATGGACTCTCTAAGTCATCTAATGTTATTCTTACGTAGTTTTATGGCTATTTTTATGTTTTTTTTTGTTGAGTTGGCTACTACGTATATGTTTATTTGGAGTAAGTTTAATATTAATGTGATTTAGATTAACAGCTTCTAGACCTTAACATGTCTTTAATTAATTGTAGACACATAGTGCACTACAAATGTCCCTAAGTTTAGGGTGTGATAGTTTAAGTGATATTAGAGCTTATGTTTAAGACAGATAAAGAACTAGGTTATGTACTCCTTAGGGCTATGTGCAATAATAAATGTAGGTAGATCTAGTGCCAAATAAGTTGCATGAGCTATTTACATTTTAATACAGTTTTGCACATATTTTGTGTATTTATGTATTCCTTCTTTTAGATTGTTATCTTATCAATATTTCTATGTTGTTTTCAACTTCCTTTTTTCTTAGAATGCCTAGGAGTAAAAGATATGGACTCCAATGCATTTGGGATAATAGAGAGGAGGCTTCTAAAAACCAACAACAAAACCCTCCATAGCCAGCTACTCAGCAAGTGCCAGTTGATGCTAAGTAGTTGATGCAGGCTGTTAACTCTCAAAGTGAGCAACCCATCAACAAATAGCCAAAAAAAAAAAAAAGTGAATGTTGAACATTAACATATTATTTCATCTTAAGTAGAACCACAAACATGTCAAATCAAGATGGTCAAATTCTAGGCCTGAACTCAACTTTATTTAAAATTTAAAAGCTCTATCTCAATTGATTTTAAAATTTTGACCTCAAGTCCAACTCAATGTGACATTGAACAAACATGAACTTGACTTGATTAAGTTTTTTTAGGCTCAATTATTAAAAATATTTTTTTATTATAATTAAAGTAATATTAATATTCAAAATTAACTTGAATTTGATTAATATTTATACTCGATAAGAACTCAATTATTATCAAATGAATCAAGTTAAATATTATGAGTTTGAGCTCAATTTAACAAACTACCAGTGTAGACTGTTATAATTAAGTCATTTATTTATTTTATTTTTACAATTTGAGGCATTGAAGTGAAACTTTGGAATTTCAAAATCTAATATAGCTATATATACCTATAAATGTATGTGTGGATAAAAAATCATAAACTTCTATAATCTTTTATAAATATATATAAATATAAGGTGGATAAAAAAATAAAATAATATATATAACAAATAAATGAAATGAATCAATATTTAGATGTGGTAATTTGTAAAATATAAATTTATGGTCAGGCAAAAAATTAAATAAGTTATATTTATGTGCTAATTATTTGGATGAGTGACAAATCAAAAAGTCATATCCATTTTGATACTTTTGGGAGTTTTACATTGGGCAAATTCCACTTTAGTTACCTATGTTTTCTCTCTTTGACATCTTAGGTACCTTTGTTTTTATTTTTGACAATTCGCTTGCTTAAATTATTTCTCCTAAAGTCACGTAGTAAAATCAAAATCTAAATATTTATAATTAGTTACACCCAAATTAAATAAACAAGTTCCTTTCATTTAAATCAAAACCTTATTCCTAAATATAAATTTATTTTTATGCAAACAAAGACGCTAAGCCATTCATTATTGGGTTAACCTATACATCTTAAACTATTCCTCTTTCTAATTAAATTTATCTTCATCTTTTCTAACCACAATTTGTGATTTCTAATCATGTTTGTTGAGTTTGTGAATTTAGAATTTATTGTTTTCCATCTTTCTTAAGTATGTGAATCTATTTTGTGTGCCTAATTGTCTATTCTCCATTGTTCTTTACTTGTACGGTCTTGTTTTTTGTTTTTCTAAATGTTATAGTAGTTTGATGATTGATGATAGAGAAATATTCATGGGTGTCAGAAAAATTAACTTAATTGTACTCTTATTGTTTATACTTCACTATTAAATTTATTTCTATTAAAGAATTACCTTTCATATAACTCTCATAAAAATATAATGAGTCAATAATAGGATCAGTATGGGGAAAAAGTTATAGTAATAAAAAATTAAAATTATTGGCATAAGCAACATTACTTTTGTTGTTCCAACATGTGCTAAAAGGGAAAGAAGCATACTTAGGCTTTCTATTGAAATAAGCTAGTAACTTATGTGTCAAGAAAAGATCAATACCGAGATTTCTAAATTGACTTTGTGTGAATATTTTGAAGTTTTCATTTGAGAAATATTAGATATAGGATTTAGATTTGTTATTTTGTAAAAGAAAATAATGTATTCTTAAAGTTTATTTTTTGCTTCATTTTCCTTAGAATTAATAGTAATTTAACTATGACATTAAGAGGAAAAACTCAAGTAAGCAATTTGTCAAAAATAAAAACAACGAGTACCTAAAACATTAAAGAGCAAAAACTCTACTAGTTAAAGTGGAATTTGCACTTGTACATTATAGTAATTTATATGATTCTTTGACTTCCAAAGAAAAAAAAGGATACTTTTGTCATGCCTCGAATAGGGTTAAGGCGTGTTCAGTTTCATCAGTATAACAGTTAGGAGTTATACGCAAAGGCTACCCTAAACTTTATGTTTGTCATGATCATTTGCTATCAAATTTTAGATTCCAAAATCATTCAATTATGTTTTGAAAATACTTGAAATGCAACGGAACTAATAAAGTTTTACAAAAATTTCACAAAGGGTTACCCTCTTGAGTAACCAGTATATACATGATAAAATATAAAATAAAACAATATCGAAAATCATCTCAGGGTATCCTGTGATATCTAAAACAAAAGCATCAAGAAATATATCAAACAAGTCTAAGTATCTCGTATAACATAGATCCAATCGAAATATTAAAAACCATCATGAAATGCCCAGGCTCAACAGGAGACTCTCTAACTCTATACAAATCATAGTGTACGTGGTCCACATCTAGTGTATCCATTAAATGATGTGCTATAGTCATCTCCATACTCTTCAATGAAATACTCGAGATTAGTACCGTAGCCCTCATCGTCATAATAATCATCATCGTCATTGCCACCTAAAAAAGAAAAGAGTGAGCCAAAGCTTAGTACACAGCAACTCAAGCACATACGTGATGATTTACACACATGCATTCGAAATGCAATGCAACAATCAACAATTTATATCTTTTTAATTTAAGTGTAGTAAGTCATCAATGGAGTACTCACACTCCGATAACACGATGGGAACTTAGGGGTCGTGAGTAGCAGCAAGTGCTCGGGGGTTAATATAGATAAGCCGAATATCTATGTCTCTTATCTCTAACTAGTAATAGCTTTGTTTAGGGGTTTTAACCAATTCGCAACTCTACGTATTTTAGTCCATTACATTATTCAGTTTAACAAAACCCATAATCCTAAACTAAACAAATTTAACTTCTTTCTAAACATAAGCAGATGTTATCTAGCTATCGTTCCCCTATCAGCTAGCCGTCAAGCCATCTTTGATGGCCTAAGTGCCTGACTACCGTGCTAACATCACCTTGCAAGGTTATCGCCCCTCAACCCAGGTCTAAGAACGACCAAACACAAACAACACTCAATTATTAACCATATTAAGTATTAGTTCATTTTGGATGTCTAACCTAATCAAGCAAGACGCATGTTACTACGTACCTGCTGTTGAAATGGTAAATGATAATAGATCACACGTAAGTTGATTGAATATTTTTTCAAGAAAATTTATTGTATAAAAATTGAGTATACAACCAATTATTCATATCATATTGATTAATTAACTAACATAAAGTCTTATGTAATATAAGGCCTTTGGGTTATCATTAAATTAAATCTATTTAAGGTAACTAAGCTTAGGTAGTTTGGATTAAACCCATTAAAATTGAGTTTATTATTTAGATGTATTGAGCTTTTTGGGATTCCAAGTTAAGCTCAATAAGAAATTCTTTAAAAGTTCCACTTATTAGGGTAATAGGCATTAGGGTTTAGTAATTAAGCCCATTAAGAAAAATAGATATTAATTTAGGTGGAATTAAACTTTATTTTGAATTTAAGTCTAGTAATAGCAATATTGGTTATTGGACCTAAAAATTGAGTAAAAGCCCAATTGGAGTTAATTTTGACCTTAATTTGCTATTGAGTATTCTATTTTCCTATTTCAGTTTACTAAGAATACTTTAGGGCTTTTAGGCCCATGGAAGGAATTTGGGGCCAATTAGGTATTTCAATGTCTGGAATCAATAATGGACTTAAATATTTTAGAAATAGACTCAATTGGAATAGATAAAAAGATATTGAGCCTCTATTATGGAATTTAAGCCCATAAATCATAAAATTAAGTATAGGTTATATTTTGTAGGTTTTGGCCCCAATTGTTTAAGAAATTCTTGATAGAATTTAATTTGGGCCTATTTAGTATAAATAGGCTTAGTTGGTTAGAAATTATGTTATTGGCCTAAGATTGTGTTTTGTAAACCAATCTTATCTAATTTAACTAATTTATAAATATTTAGTCAATTTGGATCCCTTTTTGGTATTTATGCCCAAAACCAAATATTAAAACCCAAATCTGTTTATAAAAGCTCATTTTAGTACTAAATTCCTATTTTAAGGTCAATTTAACTAATGAGCCTATTTATTTAATTAGATGGCTCAAATCGTTTATTTAAACCATAGATTCATATCCATCCTAATTTAATTTAAACAATAACTTACTCAATTGTGTAAAAGCACATAAAATAAGAATCGTATCAGGTCAACGAATTTGTAATAAGCAATGTACACCCATTCATAATTCAATTAAATTAATTTAAATTTCCTAGATACTCGGCACACTACATTTCATTACTTCGTGTTGTTTATATTATTATCATCAACATTTTTTATTGTACACAGAAATTAAATCGTCTTATCCACATGGCACCAATCATCCATGTACATAGAATGCCTAATCATAACCATATATACACATCATGCTTCTCATAATCATCATCGTTCAATATCCAGGGTATATGATGCAGAGCGTTCCTATCCTATGTTTATTCAACTATATTTTATTTTTGTTTATTTCATCTGATAGTGACATTGAATATCTCATGGCAATATTTCATCCGTTCCATAACATGTAAATTGCCAATAGATAATAAATGTATATTTTGTAATTTCTGTTGACACATTATTCATTCTCAAACTAATGATATCAAACAAGCATGTTTATATATATATATATATATATATAATTATTTCTTCATTTTTTTTAAACATAGTGAAAACATCTAAATCCTCATGGCAAGATACATAATATACTAATTTACTCATAGTAGAATGTTGCAACAAGCAATGTATAATTTCATAAAGTTAATTTATTTAATTCATCCATTTCCAGGTACTCAAATTGTGAAATGCATAATGCATACCTACGTTAAATTTTCATAGACAACATCTTAATGCTTTAATTTCCACAAGCATTGATTGAATAGATAACATCGATACGTATTATTTACGTATCTTTCCTTAGCATTAAAGTTATATTTATTAAAATCTCCCAATCAACGCAATTTTCATCAAATAGATACTTACTTAAATACAGAAATTATCAATTAGATTTTCTAATTCTTCAACTACTACTACCAAGTAATTTGTTGAAGCTTCTAAACATTTTTCACTTCAATCTTCAAATTTAATCTTCAAATCCACCTAATAGAAATTAATTTGAGATGTAATTTTTTTTTAGGAAAAAAAGTATGGTAAAAAGGAATGGACGTGCTACTGAGTTGTGCACAGGAGAATGAGTAAGAGAAGGTATTCTCATTGGGAAAAGGAATTTTGGGAATATTTTGTTTGTTTCTTTGGAATATAGTATAGCAATGGGCTTTTTTTCATTATTATTCTTTTGGGAATGATTTGTTGGTGAAGGAAAAATGAAAAGGAAAGGAAATATATGGTGTATTGTGTGGGATAATTCTAGAACATGCTAGGTGTCAAAATGTGGCGTGATAAGATGAATAAGTGGGTTTACCTATTTAAGTAATAATTATATGTTTTGATGGCACATGAGTTCATGATATGGGTCAAGCTTTTAGATGAATTGAGCTTATTAGGTGGATTGGACATATAATATGAGTTGAGCATATTATATATAGGAGCTTGAAACTTAAAATTTTATAGATGGAAATAGAATAAGAACTAAGTATTATTGCATTAGAGATTAGATATAGGTAATTGATTTTATGATTTAGCTTGAGAAATTTGATTAATATTCTAATTTTAATTTTAAGGTTCAAATTTACGCATTATTATATACAACTAATTATTAATATTTTATTTAAATAATATTTTTTGATGTGATTAGGGTTTTTTTAACTTTGGAGTTTTAGATTGGTGTATTCCATTAAGGTTTGCTAAACCTATCTTGTACTTTTTTAACATGTTAGCAAATAGGCTATCTACAGTTGGGATATCTTCTTTTAAGATTATTTAATTTATTTAATATTGTTCATCAATAAATAAGTGATAGCAATGATGGTTGGCTTCTCTCTATAAATTACCATTGACATTTTTTAAGGGGAGCTCTTTGTGTTTAGCCTTCTCTTACACATATGCCATCCTACCAATACCGACATCCTCAGTTCATGTCTTCATCCACTCTAATCCCTTTCCAAATTATCCTTGTTTATTTGTTTTAATCATTATATTGTTGAAATTAATCATCTTCTATTCACGAGAAGCTTTTTGACTCACTTCGCAGACACATGATAGTTACAACAAAATAATGACTTTCAGATTTGTAATAACTCCATTTGGAAAGGGAGTGATTGCATAGAATGCTTTAAAAAAAAAAAAAATCTCTAAATCGATGTCAAATGTCAAGCATTTCATGGTTCACATATTTCACTAGGTGAAGCAAGGATGAAAGCATCTGCAGCCGTTTCATTACTTTTTTCAAAAAAGAATGTTATGTTGAAATAAATTAATTTTTATGAAATAGTTTTACTTATACACAAACATATATGTATATCTTCATAAATATAATATGTATGCATGTTGTCATACAAGAATTTTATAAACATCGGTAAAAGTCCAGTTTGAAGGTGTACTTGCTTGTTCAAACTATTGTAACCTATCATCCTAGGGATATAAATAAGATGGATTAGGTTAACATCTATAATATGTTAATAAGAAAATTTTATGATGTCGTGATCGGGCTTCATTGATTATTTCATTTATAACCATTGTATTACTGGAATACTTAATATATTAATTATTATATTTATTTTAATAGTTGGATTGGAATAATCTTTAAATTATGTAAAATACAAAAACAATTTAACATGGCATACAGTCTTTTCTCTGATTCATGTAGGGAAATAGTTGTCCGGGAAGAATGAAGAATACATGGCCATTGGGTTAAACTATAAGAAAAGTTTGGGCTTTTTGAATGCAGAGCTATGGATTTTCATGAAGTACTTTGTTTTGGAATTGTGAGGTCTGGCCCTTGTGAAATACGAAGAAGGTTTAATCATTGAATGTTCTAAGTTGCGGCTAGTTGGGCTTAAAGTTGTATATTGCGTGGCCCAAATTGGTAAAAATTTTCTAAGGCCACCATATTTTCAAAATTATTGGATTTTGACTTTTTTAACCCAAAAGAAGTTGGATTACAACTCTCGGCTTGTTCTCGGTCGTTCGGTTTGAAATCATCATATTTTATGATAGACGCGGTTTTACCGTTTTAATTTTTAGTTTTTTTTTTTTTAACTTCTAGATGTTTATAAGTTGTGATTTATTTTTTAAATTAACGAAAAGATTTCTGTTATTTTGTTAAGTTTTCCACGATGTCAACACCTGATGGCTTTTCATTAGTCAATAACAATTAATTAGAATAAATAACATTATTAAATATACTTAATTAGATGGCTAGCAGACCACCAATCACCCACTTATCACCAAAATATACAGCGCAATCCACCTACCCACCATTTGAGGGAAGCTACAAGCCCTTTCAGGTGGCAAATGGTCGTTACTGTTGGGAAACTAAATAAGATATATTAAAAAAAATCTAATAACTGGGATTGCATGGAACATTTTTTTTTTTTTTCAGAGATGGCATAACACAATTGGGATTAGATTAGATTTTTTTCTTAAAAAAAAAAAATGATTGATGATCATCTATCAACATGGTGGATCACACAACCCACTTTAGTTATTACTTGTAATTACCACCAACTCTTTGGTTATAACAATTCATAGCCAGAGCATTCATAATAATAGTTAATTTATTATTAATTCCTATGGAAAAAAAAAACGTATTTTTTATTATTATTATTATTATTATTATTATTATTATTATATTATTATTATTATTATTTCCTTTATTATTATTTCCTTTGATACACCATTGAACACTATCTTATATCCTAACCCATCCCATACTAACCTTATTAAGTCTTTCTTAAAAAATAGGTATTCAACGGTAATTACCAACTAACGTCTTATTTAAGTTTTCTTCTCGAAGGCTATGCAAAAATCTCAACATATCTTTATATAAACCCACCTCAGCCAGACATAAAATAAACTTCCAAAAACGGCCTCAACTATAGACAAACTAAATAATGATTATTATTACTCTTTAGGTTAAATCCATCCAAGGTTAGGTGTATATTATTACATCACCATAAGGTTTAGCTTGTAATTATAAAAAAAAAAAAAAAAACGCCTGACAAGATACGTCAACTTATTACAAGGTTGCTGACTATATTATTTTATTTTGATAAGTATTTGACCAAATCCTCTGATATATCAGCAGTTGAACAGAACCAAGGTTTATTTAATTGAGACGACCTTGGGCTAAGGAGACCCGGACAAATTTTTGAAGAAAAACTGCTAAGTACCAGGAAGAAAAAACAAATTGACCCCTTAATTTATTTATATATATATATATATATATATAAGGACGGACCAGGCATGGGTCGAAAGGGCCCCAACCCTCCTCATTCGGGAAGAAAATTAATTATTAAATAATTTAAATAAAAAAATGTGTTATGCTTATATTTGTAATAAAATAAACTTATATTTTCAGTCTATGATTCTGCCTTCATCTTTGTATATATATATATCAATGTGAAATAATATATATCGTGCATATTTAATTTGTAACTACGTTTTCGAATGGAAATTTCTTGTGCAAGAGTGAAGTTGATTGACAATAAAAAGGGTTAAGGTCGTCCCTATGGTCCATATGGCATGAAAGTTGTAATTCTATATCTGCGTTGCATATATTTAATCCATTGCTATGTCATTCTCAAAACTAGATTACAAAAAGTTGAATATTGAGATCTCATGTAACCTATTTCCTCTTTATTTATGTCAATGTGTAATTCTTTATTCCAATATAATTGGGTTGTTATAACGGTCATGTTATTTTGGTAAATAACAAAGTCAATGCTTTTGACAAATGTTTGATAGAATCAAATAAAATCCGATAGTTTAGTTTGATAGGTTGAATATTCTCCACCACTAATTCCCTGAAATATATATATACACATACATATATATACATACTTGACTAAAGAATTATATATACTTTTTAACTTTAAATCGCATTTGTTTTGAGGAAAACCTCTTGTTAATAAAAAATTATTTCTATTAAACATGTTTCTTGAATATATTTTCATATGTTTAGTTGTTTTTTATAAAATATATAAATTAAAAAGACATTTTTGGTATTTAAAGCTAATTTTATCTAAAACATACTATGGTTTGTATTGTGTAAATAAAATCATTTATATGGAGAGTAGTTTAGAACAGAGCTTCTTCTTTTCAAAAGCCTTTTTTATCTTAAAAATTGCTAAGGTTTTCAATAACAGGGAAAACATTTTTCATTTAAAAGGACATTTTCAATTTGACAAACAAATGAAAATAGGAAAAATGTTTTCTAAAAAATATTTTTTCCAATTGGGTCTTATATGAAAATCAGAAATTTTCTGTTGTCCTAATACTTTCGAGTGGAACTTAGTCAAATGTTTTCTAATATTTTTGTGAATATTAATTCCTAAAAATTGTTAGTTCGAGATTGCAATTGATTAGGGATTTTTGTATGTATGCTCAAGGTCACTCATACATTATTAGATTGGTGAGTTTTTTTGTTTTTTTGGTGAATAAATATTAGATTGGTAAGTGTGTGGATATGATTCCGGATACAACGATCTCGTGCGTGCCGCGTGACTATCGTGTTACACATGACCTAGGGAAACAACACATGTAAGAGTGATCAAGAGAGAATCGTATAGGAAGGAGGAGTAGGCAGTCTCAATAGGCTCTCACACACGTGTGATAGGTGAAGGAGCTAAAAAGCATCAACCACACTAGATACCACGAATATCGTATGCGTTCTTGAATGAGTCAAGTACTTGATGCACAAATATGGAAATCTGAAAGCATAACGATATTTGTCCAAGATTTTACTTTTTTTTAAATGAGGTAAGGACGAAGGATATTTATTTATAGAGAATCTAGTTGTCGATGTTATTCGTTAGATGAGACAGACGACCAACGGCTAGAATGAGTCCCTCTCATTGTGGACATGAATGCGGGCTCCCTTGTGGACATAGGCCCATTGAGGCCTTCATTTGCAATGTGTGTGAGTCAATTTGAGAAAGATTGGAATTGGGCATGCTAATTCCAACGGGTCTTACTCCAAGCCTACCATGCCAAAACTCCCATGATCATCTTAATGTAATTGGGCCTAACTCTCTAAGCCCTGTCACTTTAACTCAGAGAGTTAAATCCAAATAATAAATCAGGCTTAAAGCCTTTATAATGAAATCCATACATCTATAGTAAGTTAATTATAATCAAAATAATCTTTATGGAGTTAAAGCTCAACCATATAATCTACTTGAGTAACTTGAACTTTAGTTTGACATGACCGTTATTAAATAATATTGAGTTTAGGTAACTCACAAATAGGTTGTCTCCGTTATTTTCCACACATAATTATTTGTTGTAATATTTACCAAATCTTAATTTTTAATTGAACGATTTATAATATGATTATATAATCTAAAAATTTTGACACTAAATTATTAGATATTGAAAAATAGTGATATATGCAAGATCATATATATTTTGGTAAATAAAATTTTTGCTGCTCTTATGAAATTAATTGAATAAGTTGCCTTACAGTTTTATAGCAAATTCAACTATTTAAATGTATGGATAGATTTGCAAACTTCTAAGTGTGATTTTACTATATAATTTGTAAAAAATTCACATATATATCATATCGCTAAAAAAGCCAAAACTATCAGAAAATAACAATAAAAACAGCGACATTTTATGGCTTGTTGATTACTTTGAGGGTTATATATATAATTTCGAAAGTTAAGGGAGATCAGAGCAAACTTCAAGAGTATAAAAAGTTACTAGCTACCCCAAGAAGAATACTTACAATTCTATGTCCAGAAACGCAGCAACATAACCTTCCATTCGTTTAGGGATTATTTGGAATTTAGTTCTTGGAGGAAAGCGTTATTTGAATAAAGAAAAACTATGATATTAAGAAACAAATAATGTCAGGTAGTTTTTCTGATTTGAAATATAAATAAACCCATGCCATGCGTGACAAAGAGACCTTCATCCCTAATCCTCTCTTCCTCATACATCAACTGTTCCATATCACTCTAGTACAAAAAGGTTGTTACATATGTGGATTCGACGACCATATCAATTCTTGTTTCGTCCCTCTCGGTGTTTGTTGTTTCTGTTTTCTGATAGAGCAAGTCACTTAACCATCCCAAATCCACTACATCTATGATTCAACAATAGGACACGTCTAATTCTCACTTTCCCAAATCTTTTTTTAATGAGTATACTCGAAGACTCCAAGTTTATTATGTTCATATTAAAATTTAATCAAGTTATTGTCCATATTTGGTGACAAAATACAATTAATTTTTTCATATTTCAAGTCAACCATAATATAATAGCTTAATGGTTATATATCATCACACCAAACAAGCACGGTATGTATGTGGTCATTAATCATATGAGATACTAAAAGAAGGATTTATATGATAATAAAAGGAAATTAAAAAGAAAACCAAAAAGATAGAATGATTTAATTAATGGTTATTAAAAATACATAGGACTTTAAGTAATTAAAAAAAAGTAAAATATATTTTTTAAAAAGCATAGTATGATCACCAAATAACTTTTGATATATATACCGATTACTTAAAAAAAAAAAGTCTATAGCTCTGTTTATTTTAATACAAGATCAATTCTATGAGTCATGAAACAATTCAAATTTAGAGGTAACCATAATCAAACTATTAAAACCCTTTTTACATTATCTGTTACAATCATTTTAATTATAATGGGTTAAATAGTTTCATTGATTTTTTTTTTCTTTTCTTGACTAAAGTTCCGTTGATTGAACCATAAAATTTTTTTACTCCAAATCATCTAAAGTCTCAATATTGTCACAATTTTTGGTTCATGATGATAATTTTGAGATTCTATATGAACATGCATACTTTTGTAAAGTATAGAAAAGTCAAAATATAAGTCAAATCATTTTTTGAGAATTTAGAAAATCTATACATACATAACCACATGCAATTGAAAAATAAAAAACAATACAGGTTGATCAGCTCAAATATTTTTACCAAATACGTAGGATATTCAATATAATTTATCGCTTTAAAGTCTAAGTAGGAATAATAGGAAAAAAAAAAAATATATATATATATATATATTGATCAAGAGCTGTATTCTTTGGGCTGGATTGTTTTGAGCCATTAATTGGTAGGTGAAAGCTGTAACTTCCTTGCCCACTGTCTAAACTAGAGCTCGTGTACTTTTCCATGTTTATTTACTATTGAGTTGCACTTTTCGGACTGGAGATCAGTGAGTGGGAGAGCTTTTTCTAGCTTTGCCATTATGGGATTTTAGAAAAGATAAAAGGGAGTAGGTTCAGAACAATCTTGACTCCATCATTCCATAGTGAGAAATACTATTGTTATTTCTTTATACATAGTCACATGATTTTTGCAGTTTGCAGAGTTGCTGTGCAGCTTTGTTTAGTAAAATGGCAAACAAGTTGAAGATAGTGAATCCATGCTGATTAAGAGAAAAAATAGAAAAAAAAAAAAAAAGGGAAAATTCTTCTTTTTTGCTTTTAAAAATTAAATTTCTATAGTAAATTATTTTAAATCGATATTGAGATAAAAACGGATGCAAATTAAATGAATTATCTACAATGTGTAGATTTGTGGCACCTTTATCTATGTCATGATTCCAAAACCTTAATGATGCGCATTTCAATCCACATAGAATATACTAGATTTTGTGCATCTAAAACTAAATGACACCTGTGCATGCTTAATTAAGAAACCAATAAGAGGGACGAGAGGAGTAGTGGGTACTTTAGCAAAAATTTAGGAGAATATAATGATGATTATTTATAACAAAGAAGGATAGCATGACATTTCTCCTTTAGTTTATTCTTCTACCGAATTGGCTTCAATTTGGGTAAAATCCTTTCAAATTAAACAATTAGCTAATGCCTTATGGTCAGGTTTTATTAATACTAGTCTCTTAGCAGGGTAGATCAAATTAGAATCCCCTTTTAGTTCTAATAGTAGGGGAAAAAAAAACAATTATAAGTCCTAAGGACTAAAAACTTAGAGATTGTATGATATATAGTAAAGTTCTATTGTCTTCGAAATTTCGTGGAGCGATAATGTAATGGAGATGGTGTTCAAAAATTTTTTTTAATACCTAAATATTTTCCTCAGCAAAAAATGACCATTATGAACTAAGAGTTTGTACTATGCACCGCACGACAAAATATAGTTATGACTGAAAACAAATATGATATAAGAAATTATTTTATAGATTTCATTCAATTTTACATCTTTTAAACAACTAAAACAAATTTAGTAAAAATAATAACGAGACAAACTTGAAAATCCTACACAATAATGGGACAAACTTGGAAAGAGAATCGAAGGTCACTTTTAAGCCTTAATACCTTTAAATTGATTTTAAGTAAATGATACAAATTGCTAGCAATATTATATAGTTACTAAGTAATTGCATGATAAAAAGAAAAAATGCCCATCACTGATTATTTGGCAAAATTAAAATCAATGCAGCGAGCCCGTGATGGCTTAAAATGACACGAAATGGCCCATTTCTCAGTGATTGTCGAGAGCCTTCCAAATTTTATATAATCAATAGACCATTAAGTGCGGGACCCAAAAATAACATGCCGATGTAGAGAAATATGTTTTTCAACACGAGTCAATCATGTCAGTGTGAATATGTCAACCCCACTTGGACAGAAGACTGCCTTAGTCGACATTTGATAAGTCCACAACGCATATGATGTTAATTACTAGTCAAATTGTACTGAAGAAGTTAGTTTGACTTTCTGGCCGGTGAAAATGCATCAAAATTACAAGAAAATATGCTCGACAAAAGGATAGAATAATGCGTCATATATTTAGCACTATTAGGGCAAATCAAATCGAATTCAGCCCATGGCGACTGAATGATTTTGTTATTTTGTGACCAATTTGTACTTCTTTCCCTGTATATTATGCTCGTGTCAACAATTTCCCAAACTTCGATTTTTATTTTACGAACTTCTCTTCTTTGAAAGTGCAATAAATCAAGTGCAATTTGCATGGATGTCAATATTGATGCGTAAGACTCTTGCATTTCCAACAAATCATTCTAGATCAATAAACTATTGGTCACAAGCATATATATTCTGTTAGGATACAAATCTGAGGTTGGAAAAATTCCATATGAAAAATATGACACTTATGTAAAGAGTTTATAAGAGAAAAGATCCACTAATCTAATACCTTAAATATTTGGGTTATAGATGGTGTCAAGCCCATTTGTATATCCCTTCATAAACCTATTTGAAGAATTTCTCCCCATTGAAAGCTTCGCCCCTTCCTAACAACTGGTATTAGAGCTAAGGGTTTTGGTTTTATTTTCTTTATAATGGCAACAATAAAGTATGATATCCCATTGTTGGATAGGAACACAAGATTTTCTTTATGGCATGGCAAGATGCGAGCGATTCTCACATAGATGGATTTAGATGATGCTTTATTAGGGTTTGATAAAATGCTTACGTTATGGTTACCTAAAGAAAAAAAAAACATAAGGATCAAAAAACCCTTTCTCAAGTTCATCTTCATTTATCAAATCATATATTGCAAGATGTGTTGAAGAAGAGGACAACTGCTAGGTTTTGGCTAAAATTGGAGCAGTTGTGTATGATAACAAGTTTGACTAGTAAATTGCATTTGAAGCAGCGATTATATTCACAGTGTTTGACTAAAGGTAGGTTGCTAGAAGATCACTTGACCATCTTTAAGGAAATTGTTTCTGATTTGGAAACTTTAAAGATTAAGTATGATAAAGAGGATTTAGCTTTAATTTTATTATGTTCACTACCTCCCTCTTATTCAAATTTTAAAGACACAATTTTGTATAGTCGTGATTCTCTTCTCATAGAGGAAGTTTATGATGCTTTGGCTTCTTTTGAGAAGATGACACATCTTGTGATTACACTAGAGCCTCTAATAGAGGGATTGTTACTCATGGTGGGAGTCAGGAATGCAATTCAAGTGGTAATTCAAGAGGAAGATCAAAATCAGCAAATAGATATAAGATCTGTAGGTATTGTAAGAAGAAAGGACACATCAAATCTGAATGCTATAAGTTATAGAATAAAAATAAGAGAGCTATTGAGAATCAAAAGGGGAAACAATTAGAAAAATCCGCTGAAACAGATGTTGTTGAAGACCATAGTGGTGGAGAACTTCTTATTGCTTCTAATAATGATCCTCAGACCGGTGAGGAGTGGATTACAGATTCTAATCGTACTTCTCATATGTGTCTTAATCGAAACTGGTTTTCGAAATATGAAAAGGTATCCAAGGATGTTATCTTGTTAGGTAATAAAGCCTCTTACAAGGTTGCAGGTATTGGTATCACCAAAATCCAAATGTTTGATGGTGTTGGAGGACTTTTGCTGATATGAGACATATGCCTAACTTGAAGAGAAATTTGATTTCTTTAAGTACTCTTAATATAAAAGGGTATAAATATACTGGTGAAGGTGGAGTTTTGATGATCAGTAAAGGATCGTGATGATGAAGGGATAGAAAAGGAATGTTAACCTAATGTTTTGCAGGGTTTAGTGATTATAGGTAATACAGCCATCACTTCTTCTTCTCTATCAAATGAAGATGCTATTTGACTTTAGCATATGCGTCTAGGGCATATGAGTGAAGCCTTTATGACTGAATTGAGTAGAAGAGGACTTCTTGAAGGGCAAGGCATCAACAAATTGAAGTTTTGTGAACATTGCCTCTTTGGGAAGCAAAAGAGAGTCATATTCATTACAAGTACTCACAATATAAAGGATACCCTTAACTATATTTATTCTAATCTTTGGGGGCCATCTAGAGTGCCTTCAAGTAGAGGTGTTATTTTTATGCTGACCATCATTGATGATTTTTTTAGAAGAGGTTTGGTATTTTTCTTGAAATAGAAGAATGATGTTCTATCCATATTTAAGGAGTGGAAGACGATGATTGAGAAATAGACTGGGAAACAGGTAAAGCATCTTTGCACTGATAACGGCTTAGAGTTGTGATCTAATGATTTTAATGTTATATGTAAATAAGAGGGAATTGTGAGGCATCTAATAATTCTTGGTACACCTCAACAAAATAAGATAGCAAAATGGATGAATAAAACTATTATGGAGAAAGTCAGGTATATGCTTTCTAATGCCCAGTTACCATAGTCATACTGGGCTGAAGTAGTTTCTACAATAGGTTGTTTGATTAATAGGTCTCCATCAATTGCAATTGAGAAGAAAAATCCACAAGAGGTATGGTCTGGTACTCCTGGTAATCATTTAAAATTAAAGATTTTTGGATGTCCTACATATGCTCGTGTTGACAATGGGAAACTTCAGCCTAGATCTCTGAAATGTATATTTCTTTGTTTCAAACCTAGTGTCAAGGGATATAAGTTGTGGTGTCCTAAATTGAAGAAATTCATTGTTATTAGAGATGTGATTTTGATGAAACAGCTATGCTACATCACTTATCTTCTAATACTTCATCTGATAAAGTACAATAGAAATCAAGCATGTATGTGGAGTTTGAGATTAGTTCAAGTTCTACACCAAAACCTACTTCTCAGACTAGAATAGAAGAGTAGAGTGGCTCTGTTTCTATATCACCACCATAGCCATAATATTCTATTGGTAAAGACAGACCTAGGAAAGAAGTTAAACCTCCTTAGAGATATGCAAAAGCAAATCTTGTTGCTTATGCACTATCAGCATTTGGTTAGTATTTGTTGCTAATTGATATCCTTTGGGATTTGTGGAAGAGGAGAATTTTTTTTTTTTTTTGAAGATTGGTGATTGTTGATTTTGCCCCTAAATTTGTGTCAAGATGGAGTGTAATGCCCTAAAATAAGGCATTATAACCCACCACGCATCCTCTCTTATATAGGATACGCAAAGGCTCTATTATCCACAAATTAATACAATCATCACCTGTAAACACTCATAGGATACCAAACCTGTTCAACATAAAAACTAATACTTCATAAAACATAAACTCATGGTTCAAGCATAAAATCCAAGTTGACTTCACAATCAAGAAATTCAACAAAAACTAAATACTGTTTACATTAAAATATTTTCATTTAAAACCAATTATGAATCCAACTACGATCTCAAATAATCAAAACATGTCTTCTCTAAGAAACTTGGTATATGAAGCCTAACTCTCGGCTGGGTAGTCGGGTCCACTATCGTTATCCCTGCTATCAAAGAATAATTCATAACCGAATAGATCATACACTATATCTACTTCACCTATACCTAAAATTTTTAAAGAATGAGCGGCAACACCCAGTGCGATAACTCCAATTTAAACAAATGCATATGCACATACAAAAGGCATATAATTCATGCAACTTAAACTAATGCAAACAGTTATATTATTATCTTTCTTAAGCCAACCAAACAACACAGTTCAATATTAGGCATACACTAATTCTGAACTCGGAGTTACTCAGAGTCCATTGAAAATCAAACAACTTTTTGAAAATAATAATCATATACATATATGGATGAGTGGGTACTCCCCAAAAACCCGAATCCAAAATACCTAATTCTATCAGAATCATATCAAGGCATGAGTCCACTAGGAACAACCTCACACCAAGATCATCAGGGTGCCTCACCAATATGTCCGCCAGGTCTTTACTGGTCAAAGCCAAGCACAATCAATCATACAACTATTAACCCGAATAACGATTAAGTTTATTAAGAAATTATGTTCCTACATGCATTCAATTAATACTAAACTTACAGGCAAAGACAGCAAGCAAGGATTGGTCGTACCTTTCTCGATTTCAGGAATACAAATCAAATCCTCAAATCCGATATCAACAACAACAAAGACAACCTGAACTCGACAAACTCCTATATCAACACCAACAACAATTCCACAAACTCCAAATATCCTGTTACAAAATATATACATACATCAACAGATATGAATACATTATCAATATATATCCTAACAAATATGAATTCTCCAAAAATCCTAACTTGAGAAGAAATCTCCGCTATCTACTCTGTCTATTCCTATCAAACTCCACAAATATCCTCAAGAACAACAATGAACTGCACAAAACTCTACAATTACCAAATATTTTTACCAAATATTTTTACCAAAACCCTAATTTACATAACATAAAGAACATATAAGGATTGTTTAACTCGTATTTTGTTTGAATCCATCATAGAGGAGATAAACTTACTTATTTGAATCGCTAAAACCTGACTTGCATTCACCAATCAAGGATCTCAACACGTGCTAGGGTTCCTCACAAGAACCTTCGTGCAAAAATCCAACCAAACCTAAGAAACTTATATAAATTAGTATATAATCCATATGAGAAGGTTAAGATTACTTACTTTGGATCAAAAACACCCTTTTGATGATTCTCCAACCTTAGAATTCCAAGAACACTCCAAAAATCTCTTATACGAAGGAGAAAAAGATAAAAGGAATTTCTGTTGAAAATGTTTTTCGCGTCTAGTATTTATAGAAATTTGGTCATACGCCAGCCCTACACCAGCAGCGTACATGTAGATCTTGTCGGCGTACACCCTACGCTAGCAAGATTTACACGAGCGCTGGCAGCGTTCATCGGGGCTTTGAATTCCTAGAACTTCGATTCTATTACATATGCCGGCAAATTCATACCCTACGCCAGCAGTTTCATACCGGTGTTGAAAGAAACCCTAATGAACACCGACGGCATTCGTCCCAGCGTTAAGAAAAACGCTACTGTTCTCATCCTATGCCGGCAGCATAGATTCTCCAGGAGGCTGCATACAGTCTGTCAAAAATTGCAGAAATCTGAACTTTAATATTTTTCCTACAACCAATCTTAAACTTTTACAATTTACTTGTTTTTACCTTAAACTCATCCTATGTCATCTCATGATTCATAATTGATCAATAGCAATCAATAATCAATAACAAGCTGAAAACTCAAACTTAAATCCTACCTATGATCATACACAAGTAAGTGGACATATCAATACTATGGTATAGGAATCGAGTATAAGTATCATTCCCATAAGGATCAATGAGTACTAATACTTATCTTTCTCTTATTGTTGGACTAACAAAATCAAGTAAAGTATATAATAACTACTAGCTAATTACAAGTCATAAGTCAAGTTTTCTAAAAATTAACTAAATTGCAAAAGCATTTAAATTTCGAATTCTAACTAGGTTTTATGTGATTGCACTAAGGATAATTTCAATATTATTGTTGATATTCTTGAACGGTAGGAATTTCTAAGGTAATTTGATATCTCTTTCAAGATTATCAAATGATAACTCTTGGTTTATTAACTAAAATTTCTTTTTCGTTGAAGCCATTAAGACTGCATTAATGATCTCAAACTCACATATTAGGTTTGACCCTTATTTTGGAGATTTATGTTGTCCTATTTCTGCAATTTCATGCAACTCCTCTGATTGTGTAGACCTATTCATGTAAACAATATTTCAATTAATTCACATGAAATATAATCAAGAATCAATATTACAGCCATCAATTCAAGATAAAACAATTGAAACAATACAATTAAATTTAAGAAATCAATCAATATATTGAAAATTATAAGAATCAATCACATAAACAACATCTAAACTAAAATTTTACTCCTCCATAAGAAAAGTAACAAGAACAGATGAAGATAAAGAACAAAACATAACCCCCTGTTATAATTTAGATGAAGCACGCTTTGACTTACAACTAAAATTTTCGAAGTGTTGTACTTATAAGCTTGATATATACACTTTATAAGCTTGTAATTGTATATATCTTGCTTTTACTGCCTTATCCTTCTTATATAGATGTTCCTTAACCTTTAAAAGAGGATTTTTCTTCACTTGGAATAGCAAACTTGAAGATTGGAAGGATAGGAAAGCCTCTCTTTCTTGATTGACAAGTTAAGGTTCCAAAATAGAAAAATGATTCCTTAAAGTGGGAAAATTGTTAATCTCCTTACATGTGAGGGTTGGAACCTTGAATCCTTTCCAAAATCATTCCAAAATACCTTTTTCTTCATGCCTAAGAAGGATCTTCTCAATTTTGAAAGGTTTCCAAAATATCAAGTCATTGAGAACGACATGAAAGTAACAAGTCATGTCACCTGGTCATGTAGAATTCTATATGTGCAACATCTAGTTCTTGAGAACGATACGACTTAGTTTGGTCATGTCTTCCAATCATGTCACGTCAAATTTCAACTTTATCTTCTAAGGCACTTATCTGGCTAATTCAAATGACATGGTTCGGTGACACGACCACATCTTCCATATGTCAACCATAAATTACTTCTAAACTTCACAATTTGATCAAAAGTCCTTCCTTTTCTTAAAATCTCTCTTTTAAAAACCTAGAAATAAATTTTAATTCTTTTTAAGTGTTTTTTCATGATAATTATCAATAAAATGACTAAATAATGTGTAATTTAGCACCATGAATTAGGAATATATTAGGTTTATCAATAACTAATTTCACTCTCTACATTGCAAAGAAGAGAATAACAAACATAAAGGTTGGAAAAAAAAAAAAACAAATGGGGAAGAGCTTTTAGGTTGTAGTAATAATAAGGGATAATGTCAAAAAATGGTATCTAAACTTTCGTAAAAAGTTCAATCAAGTACTTGAGGTTTGGTTTTGAATAATATGATATCCAAAACGAGTTTTCACATAGAATTTGGTTTTGAATAATTTGGTCCTTAAACAAGTTTTTCACGTATATTTTTCCTACTTGAAATAAGTTCAATTAGGTAAGAAAAATGTATACGATAACTTACTTCAGGTACCAAATTATTCAAAACCAAACTTCAGGTGCATAATTAAACTTTTTATGAAAGCTTATGTACCATTTTTGACATTAATGATGATGATGATAATGATGATAATAGTTCATGAAGACCTAGAATTGAAATTAGACTTGAATACATGCATGTGCATTTGGACAACACATATAACAAACTCGTCAAATTTAGTTTAATATTATCAATCATTTACCTTTAGGCTATCAAGTACACGATAGAAATCACACCAAGCAATGACCTTTGGCACAAGAAACACGTCATAACTTTTTTTCATTAGCATACTTTGAGTTACTAAGTTCCTCTTGAACTCTCAAAACTCTAAATTCATGAAGATTCTTTTCAGCTTAAAATGTTGTACACAAACCAAGTGAAGTAAAAGCAAACATTTTAATCACAAAACCAACACATAATTTCATGTAAATGCAAATATCATAAACATCAAGTTCCTTCAACATAGGATTAATGTTAGAAAACTATAGTGAATAGTTGTCACTAACAAAAGAACAAGTTATGTGGCTTGATTTTTTTTTATTACCATAAACCTTTATGACACATTTTCCTATACTACAATAACTAGCATAATCCATCAATCCAAATGATGAAGCTTTACATGATAACTTACATACCTCACATTCTCACTAAACAATTTGACTCATGCTCTACCTATACCAACCGTTAACAATCATTTTTCAACTAAGCCTTTAAACCAAAAGTGTGACCCATCAAGCCTCACATTAATTAAAGAGGAAAATCAAATTATAAGTGTTCTACCTACGAATTGACTTTTTTCCCTTATCTAACATATGGTAGCCGTAGGTACTCTTACATAGAGATAGACGAGCGTGTACACGTCTTAACAAGTGAGTTATCTCTTTATGAATTGCTCAATGCTAATTAAAGATCGAAGGGAGTTTCATGAGAATCTCGAGAGAACTTGATGCATGAATGCAAATATGTAGTAAGGATGCTGTCTAATCACTACTACAAAAATGAGTTTAGGCAATAATATGCATAGCAATAGTTTGACAACCTTCCTATAATTTTAATATACAAAAAAATAAAACAATGGTTTCATAATCTTTATATTAACCAATTACCTTAGCAACGGTTCTTTAAAAAAAATGTTGTCACATGTTTCAGGAAACAGTTATTTATAATCGTTACTTTCTTTATATGAAAGGCAATAGTGTGAACCCTTACCCTTTTATATATCAAATAAATAAATAAATAAAAGAATCACCTTATATGTACCAAAAAAAAAAAAAAAAGAATTTTGGAAAAAGGGTGTCAAAGTGCTTCCTTTCGAAATTAAAACTCTCTAGAACTTTCTCACATCACCAAACCCTATAAACCAAAACTCTCTTAAAGCTTTATAACAAATCCATAACTGCGAACTGTGTTAAAGCTTTATAACAAATCCATAATTGCAACTTCGCACTAAATAGTAGAAAAAGGTAGTCATGAGTCAATTTGACCTCTCTCTCTCTCTCTCTCTCTCTCTCTCTCTCACACACACACGCACACGCACACACACAATTATACAATTCACCTTTCTTGAACTTTTGGTGTTCTTCTTTGTGGTGTGTTATGCTTCCGAGGTTTAATTGAACTTTCAAGAAATCAAGTTCTAAGAAGAGTGATGTAGCTACTTTAGTGTATGGAAATTAAAGCAATCGAATAGTTGAAATTTTGTAGTTGACATTTGTTGTGTGGTTAAAATGTAAATTTTGTTTATGTTTCAAAAATTTGGTTTCCATTACAGTGAAGTGCCTCTACTTATGTAATATAGAATTAATAGGGTCAAGAACATAATTAAGACATTTTGGAATTTCAAGTTTAGCATATGTTATATGTTGTGATTGTTGCCTAGCTTCATTTTTTCAAGTTTTGTTATGTGTTAAAATTGATGTAGTCAAGAACTATCCATTTTTTTGGAATTGAGAAGGGAGCAGTTCTTTTCGGAGACTAGGGTTTTCAATAACTCATATCTTGATGCACCACGTTGCTCCTAATACATCGTTAAGCATTTATATAAATTAAATATGTTGTCGGAGATAATACTATAGGTTTCATGTCTCAATTTCAAGTTATGTCAATGTTCAATCATGCATGTTTGTTGTAATGTATGTCAACAAGAGATTTGATGAACTATACCTTATGCTTGAAAGTAAGAGTTGAGACGTGTAAAAAAACTTACCACTACCATCATAGTGAAAGATTTCTTATTTTTTGTCAAATTGCCTTAACACATGTTATCCAAAAGCCATGTAAACATGAACAAATTCAATTTTATGATTAAGAAGTGTGATCCACTTATATTAAGGGTTATCATCAACAAAACATAGTTAATATTGAAAATTTCCAATAAATAAAACGGGTGTTCGACCTAATAACTCACAATGAATTTTATTAAAAATATAAGAGCTAGAATTTGTTAAACATAAAAAAATATTTTACTTAATTTTCCTAAAAATGAGTTATTATTTGTTGACTCCTTAAACTTGAAATATTAATTATTTTAGTAATTCAATCATGATTAGGCATAGTGTGAGCCATTAAATAGTGACTGAACTTATTACAATAAAATTAATAACAAAACCATAGAATTTCGCCAAAAAAAATATTGTGTTATGCGCTCTATTTGAACAAAATGAATACAAGGGAGTCTTAGAAGAGATATTTATATTAAACCATTTTCTAAAGAAAACTGGAAAAATAAAAGAATATCGGTATGATCAACTCCCATAAGGTCAATATATTGACTATGAGGATTATAGGATATGCTTTCTTTTTTCTCCATGTGTTTCCATTGCAAAAATGCTTATCATGTCTTCGATGTCTTTTCTAATAGTTAGCATAGTATAGATTCCTAAGCCTTAGGTTTTTTTTCTTAGCCGACAAAATTATTTTTAACCTCAAATTTCTATTAAGAACCGTCCATGCTCTTTTTATGAAGGGAAACTCACCGACACTTGTAGTGCCAATTCAACACCATGTGATCATCATGTAAGTTTTGTAATGGTGATATCATGCATTGCCTCGCATGATTGATCCACCTGATAAATTTTTAGTAAAATATATATTAGGAGGTCTTGTGAATGAGGTTATTTTAATTAGGGTTCATGTCATGAATGATATTTTGAACTTTTATAAAATATGCAATTAGCTATCTAAATTTTAAATTGATTAATTTAGTATATAAAATTTGAATTAATCAATTTAATACCTAAAAGAACTTTTTATGTACGACAACAGTACTCCTTGTCAAGTTTTTTTAGGTACTAAATTGATTAATTTTAAAGCTTTTCAAGTACAAATTGATCGATTTCATAGTTTAGTATTAAATTGATCAATTTAAAAGTTCAAGTACTTAATTACATATTTTTATCAAAATTCAAGTACCATTTTTAACATTATCCCTTCGATATCTAATATTTCAATTTAGGCTATCACACTTCTTACCAATCCTTTTGCAGTTTCAATACAAAAATTTATTTCCAAAATTAATATATCAATGTAATCGATTATAAAAAATATAATAATAATTTTCAAACAAAAAATCTTTTTACAAGTGCCATAATGTACAACCTATAATATATGTATATAAATATAATATAATATATATCCTAGTTTGTTGATACACTATCTGTAAATCTTGATATACTGTCGAGAGATCTTGGAATTGGAGGCAAATATGGATTTATTATTAATTTATTGTTTTCTAGAGTAAAAGCAATATTCTCAACCTCACTCCGTTCTATCCAGTTTCGGAGGAATATATATATATATTGTAAAGTAATAAATGTGACAGCCATCAATAAATAAAAATTCTATACAAGAAGACATTTTATTTTTACTATCTTTAGCTTATATTTAGAGCTCTTTCGGTGCACGTAATTCTTAAAGCAAATCACTTATATATATACGCACGTCTATACGTTTCTTTACGAGAGCATTATCTTTTGAATGAAACATTTTCCACAAGCATCCACGCATGGTGTATTAGGCAAAAGCTCTGTCGGATATTCATTTGCTCTTGTTAGTTTGAAATCAGTTATCCGTGCGTGCTGTCTCCCTTTATCTTGAACACTCATAATAATTACTACCAACTTTGATTGTTTTGCTGATCGTAATACAAACTGTTTTTTTCGGAGCTTCAGTGTAAAAAATTTAAGAGTCATCATCATTAAAAATGAAAATTTGAGTATTGTAGTGAATTATATAAGAAAGGGAAAAAAACTTAACCAAACCGAACTCAAATTCAACATCAATCAATAAGAATTGAAATTTCATTTTTCTTTCAAAAGATTTATATTATGACTCAGTTTGAGGGAATATATATATATATATATATATATATATACACACACATATTACTATTGCATTGGTTGAACAAAACAAAACTGTTTATTTATTTAGAAATATCTATACACACACAGACACATACACATAGCACACTTTTACCAACTTCTATTAAAAATGAAAGACAATAAAGGAAACCACATATATGTGTAGTTTTTTTTTTTTTTTCCATGGGTGAATTATATATTATCAAACATAGAAAACAATATCTTCTTTTACATCTCCTTCAAATTTATTTCAATTAAGCTTGATTTCTTTAAAGTTTTCTTTATTCAATTAAAATAAAACCAATATTCAAAATCAACTTGAATTAGGTAAATACTTAAGCTGGATTGAAACTTAATTGCACTAGCAAATTATTTGAGTTCAATACCATAAAACTTGTATTTGATTTGATAAACTACATAAGTGGTTTAAATTCAAGCTACTCAACTATATTCATATCAGTCTCCAACAAAGATACACCCCCAACAAATAGAAAAGGAGCCTTTCAAAGAGCCCTCTTATAAATTGCTGGAATCACCATGAGATGCCCTTTTCGAAGTTTATAAAACCATGACCCTATAATGGGAGGTTTTATGAACATAACTATACTAAACAATTTTACAAATACCCAGCTATCGAGGTCCATTACTCGGTTGTAATTTGTGTTTCTGGACTATGGAGTGTATATGCGTCTCATTCACATTATAGGTCAAGAAAACATGAAATTGAACAAAGATTATAAATAATCAAATTCATTTATAATTATGACTTTTGTATTGTATGTGTTAATTTTATATTTTATCTTTATTTATGTTTTCAATCAAACCAGGTTTATGTGTGCATTCAAAAGTAGAGATATCTAATAGGTACAAAAATAGATATACGGCAATAATAATAACAATAGGAATATCCACGTCCATCGGCGACTAAGTTATTACATCAGTTTTTTTTAAACTTTTTTTTTTTCTAAAAGAAAGATCTTATAATTTTTTTAAAATTCTTCACACAAGATCTTTTTATATTTTTTTTTTAAATTTCATGAGTCCTATATACTTTTTATCTAATATACTTAATAAAATAAAATTATATATTATAAAAGGGGAAATTTCTTATTTAGTTCATAAAATTATATATTCAAAAAGATTAAGAACTCATTTTGTTCATAAACGGTCATATTTCATACGTGGGAATCGTTCAAAATGAAATGAATTGGAATGAAAAAAGAATATAATGGAATGGAACGAGGGATGAAATGATAAATTCATTTTTTTTTAAATGGATACATCATGGAATTGAATGAAATTGATATAGTATTTGTGGAAAATATACTGAGTAATTAATGTGAATAATAAATGTATAAGAAGATAAAAATGTAAATTTAATAGTAATCATTTATGAAGAATGAATGGAATCGTGATTCTCCATTTTAAAGAGCAGAATCCAAATTCCTGTCAAAACTGAAATTGTCAATTCCTAAAAATTGCGATTTCGCTTTTAAAAGTGTATCCAAATATTGGAATAGACATCGTCAAAGTTCCGAAATCAGAACCACTAGCTCCAGATCTTAAAATTGAGGAACTGGAATCGAACCACCAATTCTTAGTTCTGGTTTTAGAACCGCCGATTCCCGATTCTGGTTTTAGAATCGCAGAACTGTCTTTTTTTTTAAATAAATAAATAAATTTTAAACTCAAAACAATTATTTGATCTAAAAGTATTAAATTATTTAACCAAAAATTTAAAAAATTTTGTTTATAATACACAATTATATGTATACAAACACACTCAATATCAATTAGAGTTAGTATCATGATATTGTAAAATATTCTAGAGGATAAAAAAAAATTACAATGTCAAAAATAGTCTCACATTATTAAGAAAATGAAATTTGCTTTTAGGATAAGTTTATTTAAACTAAATATACATGATTTTAAGCTATGTTTATTTGTGTTATTGATAATAACATATTAAATATTATGAATAAATAATAAATTTTACTATTTATATGAAATAATTTAAATGTTAATAATTATATATTTAATATTTTTTTTATTGGAACCGGATGGAACCGTCGGTTCCACCACTTCTAGGTCAAATAACAGCTTATGAACCGTGAAATCGATGATTCCATAGCCTGTTCTAGAACCGATCAACTGGTTTGGTTTTAGTTCTTGAATTACTGATAATGATTTTGATTCGGTTTTTAGTTCTAAACCAATCCATGCCTGTCATAACGTGACAGTATCCGTAAGGAGAATCCTGCTGGAAATACTCCCGCAACCAGAGATACAATGGTGTGAGCGAACTAGATGGAACATATGGAAAGTAAAAACCAAGTCAGAAGATCCGTGTCCCTTCTGTTTTTAATATAATTGAGATGAATGCAAATGCTTATGCGACCACAAAGTCACCTCTTGCCCTGCAATTTCGCACCACCACATGTCAAGGCCGTGGCCACGACAAACAACATTCCGTATGCTCCTTTTTCATTATTCCTTGTTTTCGTCATTACAAACCTTTCCTTATTTTCGTGTAGTGCTTTGTTAAATCTGACAACGTGCACAAGATATGGTTTGCACGTCTTTTGCTTGCCAGATTGCCACGTGACACCCTAGTGCTTTTACTTACGCCACAATGGCTAAGTAGATAAATATATGTTTCTGTCTCTATTTTTGTCCTTTTGACACCTCAAGATTGCTTCATCCTTACATCACTTGAATCTCAAAAGAAAAGAAGGCACGAAAAACAGGAATTCAGTATTAGAAACTTCTATTCAATACGAAAAACGATGATTAATAGTTACATTAATCATAGAGATAGATGAAAATAAATAAAAATTTAGTAAAAGGTACTAACATATTAACAAAAAATTATTACAATAGCTACAATTATTTCTACATATCAAATATTATATATATATATATATATAAAGTTATACTTTAAATTAAAAGGAAAAAAAATCCATATTTGATCAATAATATCAGAATGTATATATTATTTCTAAGATTTGAAGTTATGATTTGAAGCATGAGATCATAAAAATTATATATTTTATCTGAAGCACCATGAATATCACATAATATGAAAGGTATACGGCACAAATCACTACAAACCACAAGCATTATTTATGTTTAGACTATGATTTCTTTTTTTTATCCAGAACTTGTGCATTTATTTTATAATTCTCTGACTTCTTTTCCGTTGATGGAAAGTCAGAAAACATATTTAATTAAGTAGTGATTAAACACTTATACTTTATAATGCTCCTCTTATGGTGCAAAAGCAAGCATTATTATGTAAATGCAAGTGGTGATTGTGTAGAAGAAAGGAAGCACTTTAAATGCTACTTTCCATTATCTATTTTCATTATTATAGCCTCCTTGAACCAACTCAATGGAGATATGGCAAGAGTCGTGAAACATGACAATAGCAAAATTAGGCCCAACTTGGTCGTTTGATAAATCAAACATTCCATGAGTAGGAGAAGACAAGCGCAAAATCCAAGGACCGACGACTGTGACCTAATATCCTTTTCATTTTAATAAAACCACATCACGGTATATCTATTTTCAATTTGTGTGTGTCATCGGATTTTTCAACCTTCTATGCAATATATAATTTCTATTGTTTTTTTCTTTTTCTTTTTTCTCTTTCGACTTTTCCATCTTTATTTCACATTAGAAAGGAAATCCACAGTATACAAATTTCATCACTATGCTTTATACATAATGAAGCCCAACATCCCATCAGCAAGCATCCCCGTTTATTAAAATATAAGGATAATCTCAAAAATAGTATCTTAACTTTGAAAAAAATATGCTATTAGATATCTAAATTTTGAAAGCTATTAATTAAGTACTTGAAGTTTGAAATTGATCAATTTAATATTTGAAAAATTTTAAAATTAATTAATTTTGTTGTTGAAAGAACTTGATGGATTTACTGTTAGCACGCATGAAAAGTTTTTTCAAGTACTAAATTTGTCAATTTGAAAATTTAGATACTAAATTGATCAATTTCAAATTTTAAATCTCTAACTATATGTTTCGTCAAAGTTTAAGTTTCATTTGTAACATCAATTCTTAAATATATAAATTATATTTGAAGGTATAAACTTTTCAAAATAAGTTCATATTAGGTATCATTATCTCAAGTGGTCCAAAAAAAATCAATATTTAAGAGTATATTCATTTATGATACGAACGTTTCAAATGGTTAAAAAATTAATATTTTGCAAAGCAAGTATCGTTGAGAAAAAAAATAAGAAAATTAATTAAAAACTAATCCAAATATTGATACCTTAAATAAACTTTGCGAAATGTTAATCCTTATTTGATTAACTTTACAAAATATTAATTTCTCTTTTTATTTACTAGAAGCGCCGATATCTTAAATAAACTTACTTCTAAATCTTGATAGTATACACTAGTAGAAAAAAAAAAAAAAAAAAGAAAAACATAAGAGTCATAGGGACAGGGATGAGTGTGTCTCGCCTCTCATGTCTGCATGAGTTGTAGACATGGCATATGATACGATAGTTATGAGTTTCACGACTTCTCGTAATGGTGAGCAATGTATTGACAATGGAAATTTGGATAATGCGAGTCTTGCCTCATCTAAACCCATAAATAAATCAGCTGTGCCTTTCCTTCTTCCTCTTGTGCGAATCATTGTACATCATCTCTCTTAATTTCTTCTCTTTCTCTAGATGATCTCTAATAAATAGCAAATACAATAATAAAGCACTAGAATAATTCTCTCTCTCTCTCTCTTTTTTTTTTTTCAGATATACAAGTTAATTAAAAAAAAAAGAAAATTAATGGCTTTGTTGTTCACAAATTAAAGCTCTATTTTACTTTGGCATTCTCTACAATTGAATCTCCCAAGGACAAAGTATATATAGTCTAAAAATTCAAATGTCCATTAAAGATAATGTCTTTAAGTCGCCAAGCATAAAATATTTTGCAACTATTGTTTTTGCCATATAAGCTCATATTTAACTATTGTGCCTCAAGATTTATTGTGCCTCAAAGTGTCACGCCACATTTTTGCCATCAACCAAGTCTTTGCTTACATGAACTCCATTAAGCCTTAAATTCAAACTTGTCACGCCTCATTTTTTGCCTCAAATAAGTGTTTTATCTTTATCTCTGTGATAGAAGAAAGCATTGCATTTTCTACATATATCTTTTTATACATACATAGAGGTATATATACAAAGCTTACTAAGTTGGTATACCAACCCTTACCTACCAATACTTAATTACATTGCCTAGTATAAATAAAACTAGTAAATACAATATTATCTACAACCCTTTATCTTATAACTCTCCCCCTCAAGCTGAAACATAAATATTTATCATGTCTAACTTGTTACATAAATAACCAACTCGACTCCCATTTAATGCTTTTGTGAAAGGATCTCTAAGTTGTTCTCTAGTCTTTACATAGCTTGTGGAGATTAAGTTTTATTGTATCTTTTGACGAATAAAGTGGCATTCAATCTTAATATGATGGGTTATTTCATGAAATACCGGATTAAATGCAATATGAAGAGCAGCTTGATTATCACATCACAACTTTACTGGTAAGGGAACTTTAAATCCAACCTCAGCCAGAATTTGATATATCTACATCATCTTACATGTAGATTGAGCCATACCTCTAAATTCTAATTCTGCACTATATCTTGATACAACATTCTACTTCTTGATCTTCCATGAAATCGGATTTCCTCCTAAGAAAACGCAATAGCTAGTAATGGATCTTTCATTTTCCTTGGAGCTAACCCAATCGGCATCTGAAAAGCATTCTATAAAAAAATGACCATGATTTTGATATAATATACCTCGTCCAGGAGCACCTTTCAAATAGCATAAGATTTGTTCTAAAGCATCACAATGATGAATTGTAGGAGAGGACATGAACTGACTTACAACACTAACAGAATATACAATATTAAAACTTAAGAATGACTACCTTAGTCACTCGAAAGCTTTTATATTAGTACAAGACATACATTCATAACGAAGGGATGCCAGTGGAGTTATGCATTTTAAGGTAGTAGCAATAGAACATGGAAGACAATACTATTATATTTCATCACAATATAAGGTCTTACAACTTATAATGGGAATTCCCTTAATAAATCTCCAAAACCATAATTCTAGCGTAATCTTACTTAAATAAATAACTATAACTTAAAAGATTTTGAAGGAAATCTATCTAAAGTCTTCGAATAGATTTCTCCCAAAAGCATAGGTTCTATCCGACTAAAGTGATCTCGGGTCTAAAACGATTAACCTACGATATCAAAAATCTATTGAGGGGTAAGCACAACTAGCTTAGTGAGATATTCCTTATGCAAATGTAACAATAACAAGTCAATCAAATAAGTCCATTAGTAAGCATATGAGATGTAACAACCATATGATCAGACAAATACATACGACTATCCGAATCGTATGTAAAATGGATTTACGCTCTCCATATCAGGGGTTAAGGAATGCTTTCAATGGGTCCAACGACCTTCTTGAAATTTGCATGTGCATCTTGGGGTTCTAATCAACTGTACTACTAGTTCTCGAGCTCTCCTTACCCAAAACAATCGATCTGGCTCGGCTATATCATGATGTCGTATTCCCGAAGCATCCTAATTCCTTAAGATGTAGTTAAGCAGCTTACCTTTCCAGCCCTACATTGAGGAGTAGTAATAAAATATGAATATGATTTTTTAAGTGATATGCATGATCAATTTAGTTATAAAAAATTTTCAGTCCACAATTAATCTCATTAAGGCGATCAATCAATATTTACACATATAGCATAATACATAGAGATAAGTTATATTAATCAACCAATCGAGTTATAATATACTTAACGTTCATTGACCACACATAACAAATCATATAAATAATTCCCATGATAATCCCATATGCATACCAATTTTATCTTTTTCCCTAAATTCTAATGTTATATTCTACAAGCACATGTGTGAATACATAAAATGTAAAGAAAACTCACTCGACCATGGCGATTGCTGTCAATCAAAGTAATCTTTGAAAAAGAGAAAGTCTTGGTCCTCGTTACCTAAACCAAAGAAATACCTGAAATGATTATCTCATGGAAGTTCTACTTAAACTATCTGATCATGCTTTTTCTATATGTCCTTTTTAAAAATCTTTTTAATCTCTTTTAAATTCCTTTAAGCAAGTAGATATTAACTTGCCAGTATACCGGAAACATGTGCAGTAATAATTTTCGGTGAATACCGAGTCGTGTTCATAACGAGTAAGGACTAGTTCTTAATTATACTAGTTATAATTGTAGCTAAATAAATCAAGAAGAAAATATTTTTAGATTTTTATAAATTATAGAGAATTTGGGATTTCCAATACCTCTAATTGAATCAGGTTAAGAGCCAATAGATTAGAACAACAATTGAATGTATGCTATGATCAAATTACACTTGCAAATCCAAATTGATCTTGGGTTTAGTATTCAAGCAATCAAGTACCAAATAACAACTCCTTTTGTAAAGAAAGTAATTATCCCAATTAACCAAGTAATATTCCCTATTCTTAGGAAAGTGATTAATTAACTAATCTATATAAATTACTAAAGCCTGATTGAATTCAAATCCATATGTCTATGTAATATGTAATCCAAATTAGCTATTCACAGAATCGATCGAAAAGGAATTTTTCAATTACAATCTTAATCTATCATGCACTCTAGATTCAATCCAAAATGTATGATCGATGAAATAGCATAAACAATTCAAATACAGACAAATGATCAATCAATGGTAGATAAAAATCAATCAGATTATTCAGTTCAACAACTTAAAACCCTAAATAAGCAGAATAGATCAAGTATTCAACACCATCCATAATATGAATATAAGAAAAGAACAAAATCACTTTGTCAAGAACATCTTGTTCCTAAATTCAAATGATGGTTTCCACTTGATCTTGGTGTGGAATCCTCAAGAAAAACAAAAAGAAAAGTTTTCTAGTATCCAAGCCCTAATCTAGATCTAGGAGCAAAGGAAAATTATGTTTTAATTTGTGCCTAGGGTTCCTCTTCCTCTTTACAAAATTCACAATATATATATATGAAAAGACATGTGCAGGACCAGGCTGGCATTTTGCATCTATATGCCATCGGCCTTCTTTTTAAATCAATTGGCCTTCATTGTAGAAATTAATTTCTAAGAGCATTGTTGAATGTATGCATGCTTAAGGCTGGCGGCAGGCCACTAACCTTGAATCTCCCAATGGTCAGCCTTTAATGAAAAAATTGTTTTCAAATCAAGAAAGCTAGAAGCTTTGGATGCGGTGCTTATGTATAGAAACTTCATGGCAATTTTCGACTTTAATCTAATTGGAATTTGTCATAACTTACAATATGAAAGTTGTAGAATTTATCTCTTCTTTCAATAGGATCTTGAATCATATCAAATGAAGGGTAGATGAGAGAAATATGTTGAATTCACAAAAACAATATAAAGCTGCAAATCTTAGTGATATTCTACAGAAGCAGTAACTTCAAGACGATTTCTAATCTTCATTCTTTCATAATTAGTCAAAACTCAACACATGAAGATTGTATATCTCTTTCTTTTCTATACATAGAATTTTGAATCATGTTAAAAGGATTTTGGATGAGAAAGATATCTACAATTTACCAAACTCTGTCATTTTCTAAAACTTGGACGCCATCACTATAATAGCAACAGATTCATGACACATTTTGACCCTCATGCATTCCGAATTTATCCACACCCAAAAACATAATAATTGAATATCTCTCTCTTAGCTTTCAGAATCATTTTAACTCATCTCAATAAGAGCTCGGATGAGAGAGATATGTTGAATTCATGAAATAGTACCAAAACTATCCTGATATGCTTGCATGGCCGGCCTACATTCTTCTTGTCTCTAATTTTGCATAAAACTTCTCCCAATTGCTTGTACTTGTAATATAAGTCCTTAAAGGCCTGAAATATCACATTCAATGCATATAAGTACCAATTCATTGTGATTTCTATAAAATCCATAATAATTTAGCATGATTTGTTCAATAAAAAGTGAGTGAAATATGACTTTATCACTATCTAATTCTATTCTATCAATATCGTCAAAATTCGGATTAAGGGAAATTCCAACTTAAAATAGTCGTAACTTACTCATTTTAACTCAGAATTTCGCATACTAGATGTCGTTTTCTACCTACTTGAAAAGGTCTATCTATTTTCAAGGTTATTTTTAACATTTAAAGCCGTTTAAGCTTCAAAACTAGTCGTATATAGCACTGTGAAACGAAAATTCCGAACCCATAAATTGTAATTTTTTCCAAATTTTATTTAATCCTATAACAAACACATGGATATTTATATAGTTGAAAAATACTTTAATATAGGTATAACTCATATTATATGTATGATTCTAGTGATATTGTCCCAACAATGTTTTTCATAAAATAATTTACTTTACAGTATTGAAAAAATGAAGTTCACAAGATTTCTTTTTTAAGTTATTAAAAGAAAAATCAAAATTTTGAGATGAAAATAAATCCATGTAGAACATAAAGGAGATAAAAAATTAAATAAGCATATAAGAATAAAATATGGAAGTATTAGCTTGGTAACAAGGCTTTTTGGAACTTAGAAATGGATAAGTTCCAAAAAGAAAAGACAAGCTTAAAGAAAAGAGAAAATGTGGAAGTCTTAGATTTCATTTAAGTCTTCCCAGGACTTAGAAATAGATAAGTCCCATAAAGGAAAAGCAAGAAAATAATAATAAGAAAAATTGAGAGTCTTAAATTTATGTTAAGGCTCCCTGAGACTTAAATTATGAGCAAGTCTCACTTATGTGTTTGACTTGATAATAGACAAGTCTATGACTAGAAGATGACTAGTCTTATTTATTAAGCATAAAATAAAAGATGAGTAATAAATAAGAGGTTATGTTAGTGAGCTTATAAGCTCTAGAAATATATATACATACTTATACTTAATAGCATATAGAAAATTAGATTAGTAACATAAAGAAAATAAAAGCAGAACATGAATCATAAAGAAATATAGTGGTTGAACAAGACATGAACAACATGTTGTTTTCATGATTCCATTCCCTAGCATTAGCATCATGGGGATTTCATAGAATCAAAACACACATATTTTTCATGTTAGTTACATGAACAAAAGAAAGGTATAGAAATATTTACCTAAGGTTGGTGAAGGATTGAATGTGGGATAAATAAATGGTTGGTGTGTTTAGAAAATTTGCCAAAGAGAAATGGGTGTTTTATAAAGATGGAGATGAAGATAGTGTTTGAGAGGAAATTTATAGAGAGAGAAATTCAGAAGTGATTTTGGTAGAGTTTTTATATGTAAAAGAGATGTGTGAAGGAAATAGAGAGAAATGTTATATTTATAGAGAAATGTGAAAGGGAATTAGATGTAATAAAATAATTTGAAAAAGAAAAAGAACTGAGGGGGAGAGAGGGGGATTAGCATTAGTTTGAGAAGAGAGGAGAAAGAGTGAGTAAAAATATTAATTTTGATAATTAAAAGTAAAAAAAAAAATGTTAGAGAAGTTATGTAAAAAGTTGTATTGAAAATTTTTATTCTAGGGTTTATGCATAAAACTTATCGAAAAATCTAAGGATTTACAACGTAACATTCCTTTACTTAAAAGAAAAATATATTGATAATAATAATTCATATTATATACATGATCCTAGTGATGTTGTTCAAGAAAACATTTTTAGTAAACCATGGAAAAACCAAAAATTCTAAGTTTATAGAAAAGTTTCCTTGATTGTTAGTAGAAATTTACCTTTTTTATAACTTTATAAATGTGATTGTAGGAAAAATGATTTTTAAATTTTTAAAATTTCTAGAACCATTTATAAAAATTTAAGAGAATGATCTTGCTTTAAATTTCCCTTTTTTGTCAAAGGATTTTACCTCACATTTTGAAAACAAGTCTTAAGTCGATATTATACATAACAAGAAATCATCAATTCAAAATGGTGTAAATTTTTTTTTTAGCATAACAACATCCATATGAATGATTGATGTATATGAACATAAAAATAGTAACTTAGACTCATAATTTATAGAGATAGAAACAAAACAATAAGGAATATAAAGATAAGAAATTTGGAGCCTTCACTTATAATCAAGGCTCCCTAAGACTTGAAATAATCCAGTCACTCTATAAATTAAAATAAGCATAAAAAAATAAAAATATAGAAGTCTTAGATTTTTATCAAGGCTTCTCGAGACTTGAAATAATTCCAGTCTCATAAGTTATTAAAAAAAAAAACATCAACGAAAGAAGTATGGGTGTTTTAGGCTTTATCGAGGCTCCCCGAGACTTAAATATTCCTAATCTCATAGGAAATAAATAAAATAAATTATAGATAAGAGAAAAATAATTTAATGGAAGCCTTAGAATTTTGGACAAGGCATTCTTGAGACTTAGATTATCGGTGAGTCTCTTTTTTATTTTCTACTTGATTAAGGACAAGTCCGAGACTTTGATTATAGATAAGTCTCAAAAAGCAAGTAAATAAATAAATTATAAGAGATAAAATAAGTGCATGAACATAAATGTTAGATTAATGAGCTTATATACTCAAATAGATATACATATGTACTTGATCATATTTATGCATATAGATAGTTAGATGAGATAACAAAAATATATCAACATAAACATAATATCCACATGATCATAATATAGATAAGATATGAGTTTCATTTTTGGCATTATCATCCCTAGCTTTTATACATCATGAGGAAATTCTATCCATGGATAATGCATGAAACATTGATAATAACACTTAATATCAACTAAGGAGGCATGGAGTAGATGTTTACCTAAATAAAACACAAGGAAATGTGTAAGTGTATGTCCATGTTTTTGGAGATGGGGCAACAAGGGAAATGGCGCTAGCAAGAAGAAGAAAAGAGAGAGGAGATGAGTGAAATTTGATAGGTTTTGTAAAGTGCAAAATTTGTGAGTGAGATTAGATATTTATAGATGTAAAATTAGTGAATTTTGTGTGTAAAATAAATTGAAAAAAATTAAAGAAAAGGATGTTGCAAAAAGGAGACAGCAGTTGCAAGCTTCCTCAAGAAGGGAAGGAGAAAAAGAAAAAAAGAAGAAAAGAAAAGTAAATTTAATATAATATAGTAGGTATATGTAAAAGAATATAAATTATAGATTATAGGTTATGTTTTATAATATAAAAATATAGGGATAAAATGACAGCATTAAATACCTACAAATAAAAGCAAATAGTAATGGTAACCGATAGAGATAAAATACACATATATAGGCTATATACGACATTTTATAAATCGAAAAATTTTTATCTAATATTTTATGAACATCTAATTATTTTTCTAACATAAATCAATTGTTGGTTAATTTTTTCTTATTTTACGTGTTGGTGGCCTAATATGGAAACCGATCCTATAAGGGTCCGAAATGATTGAATTTTTGAAGAATATGATCTTTGTAAGGTTTATATAATATTTTCGAACCATAATTTAGGGTTGCCTTATTTTTATTATTTTAGAGTTTTAGGAGCGGTCTTGCCAGATCTAGAACCTTTAGAACCTATTATTGACTTAAGTTAGTTTTAGGATTTGGTACAAACTTTGGCTCTAAGAATTACTTACAGTATTATCTTAAAATCAAAGGGTTTACATTCACTCAGGTGCCTTAATATATGAAGACTTCACTAAAACACTCAAATAAAATGTGTCAAGATTGCTTGACAATATTAGCTCACTAATCTCACGAATGATATAATTCACCTAACAAAAACAAACACAAATAGAGAGTATTTATACATAATACCTGCAAGTTAAGTTCTACTCTCTTTTTCTCCCTTCATCATTACCAAAAAACACCTAAAAACATTCTCTCTCTCTCTCTCTCTCTCTCTCTATATATATATATATATCAATTTCAAAAACATAATTGTTCACCCTTGAAAGAACGTCCAATAGTTGAATTTAAAAGTCAGAAACAGCTAGTTTTTTAACTGTTACACCCTAAATCTTGTTGCGCCCTAAGCTCTTCATACCTCAAATTAGCTCTCGACCAAGTATGTGCTCTTATGGACTCCATCGAGTCTTGAATTCAACTTTTCATGCCTCAAACTTGTCACACCCTACATTCATCGCGTCTTGGTTTTGACCATCAACTAGAGTCGTATATGTTTAAGCATGTCGAGTGTTGGTTTTGAGCTTTTTGACAATGCACTAAGAATATTCAAGAGGGGGAGAGAGGGGGCAAATTGAGTATTTGCCCAAAACTTAAAAAAAATTAATTTTAATTTTTGCACATCAAAAATCAAATAAACTTGCAGTGAAAAAATAAACAATAGATATAAAACGTAAATTAAAGAGAAAGAGTTAGAAAAAATCAAGCTAGATTTAACGTGGAGTTCGGCCGACTTCCTATTCTCCATTGTCCATAAATTGTCTCTATTGAAGTCTTTACCACCACTTCAATTAATATAAAAAATTAGATCAAGATGAGCAATTACACAACAGGAAATAAAATATTTCCTCTTCTCTAAGTGCTCTTAAATTAATAGCACTAACTTTGAGCATTAGAGTGTATTTTCTCTCTCTTAATAATTTGCAAATATTATGTATAAGAGAACAAAGAAAAAGAATTATTTTAATCGTAGTTAATGAGCTCGTAAATGATTTTTGGCACATCTTCTCACTTTGTTGTTCTCTGGGACTTGTATATAAATAGCCTTTGAATTCTAAAAGTCCGTTAAGCACAATGTCTATAATCCGCCAAACATTAAATGCGCTTCAATAACTATTTTTCTTACCACATTAGCTTTAAACTTTAAGTTGTTGTGCCTTAAATACTCGTTGTGCCATAATCTATCATCCCCCAATTTTGTTCTCGACAACTTCTCCACATGCATGCTTCTTTAAGCCTCAAATTTGAACTGTCACGCCCTAAGTCTTCATCACGTCGAGCTTTCAATGTGGCCCTTGATAGCACTATTTGCTTCTTTAGCTTTGTCGAGCCTTTGTTCTGTACTAGTCGAGCCTCAACTTTTTTGCAAGTCGAGCCCTAAACTTAACCCTTGACAAGTTTGTTCTCTTTTTAAGCTTGTCGCGCATCCAACGTAATTCGTCAAGCCTCAACCACTTAACTTATTTAGGACTCAACCGATCCCTTGATCACTGTTTGGGCATACTTGAGCTTGTTGAGCCTTAACCATAGCTTTCTCACTTCTTGATTGCTTAGCTTGCTTAAGCCTCGACCAACCCTTGACTACCGATTTTGCATATTTAAGCTTGCTAAGCCTTGGCCTTAGTTTTGTCAACCCTCAACTGCTTACTTTGGCTTGCCCTCAACAATTCTTGCTTATACTAAAACCTACAGAAAACACCACAAACATGTACAAAGCATGCATATATATACATGATTAATTAAGTGTAGTTTACAATAAATAAATAGTTTATTATATATTAAATTATCTCATCAAAATTCACATTGAACTCTCAAGTTCAACACTTTTCACTCCTTAACCATTTAACACGTTGAGCCCTCAACGTGACTCTCGACCAATGGATCTACATTTCCAATTTGTCAAGCTTTAGTCTTGAGTTTATTGCGCCTTAGACTTGTCACGCCACAAAATGTCGTACCCCAATTTAGCCCTTAACCAAGATTGTTCATCACTTAAATTTTTCTTACTAAAACCTGCATAATGTCCATTAAACACACAACATACACATATATGCAGATTAAAGCTTAATTATATAAAAAAAAACAAGTTTTTTTTTATTAAATGTAGCTTAACTAAGTTGTGGAGAATTTGTGCAATACATTTTCTCATCAAAATAAGATTGTAACCACCCATGGTTCATCAATTTTGGGGTATGATACTAACAACATTGAAAGAAATCTAACTTTTTAAATAAAAGAGAGAGAGAGAGAGAGAGAGAAGGAATTTAAATAGGAAAAGAAATGGTTTAGGACTTATTCAACTTAATATTTGGGTAGGCATAAGATTATTGTAGATTTGAACTAGTAGTTTTGCAATTAAAAAAAAATGTTGGTAGGCAGAGTGTTACTCAATGGGGTCACTCTAACGCTTAAGTTAGTTGAGAATCTAAGAGTAGAAATGAATAAAAAATGACTTTCGGGAGTGCAAGATGATCCATGCCATGGCCCCTCAAGGGGTTGTTTCTAGAGGAGAGTTGACCAGTTACTAAAAACAATTGCCGTTAATTATGATGGTATTGTGAATAGATATTTCATATCTTAGTGGTTTTTGTGCATGGTTGGCTTGATTAAGACAACCATATCCAAGATTTTCAAGGGTTGTAAATCCCCACAATGCACATTTTGACACTATTAGGAGTGTAAAAAGTGGTAAGCAGATTAACCTTATCTTTTTATAAACAATCGACTTATTAATAGAGGTCAGACTGATCGAATTATTTTTCACATGAAATGCTTCAAGGTCTTTTGAATGTTCCTAGGATGTTGAATTTGGACCTATATATGTTGTCCCATAATTAGATAATTTGGACTAGACCTGAGAAGGCCATTACTAAAATTTTCAATTAATAGACTTAACTATTAAAATGTTGAGAGCTAAACATATATTGTTTACTTGTAGTATTATCAGTTTCATATGTTATCTTAATTATCACACAACTCATAGATTTTTATTAAAGGTCTTCATTAATTGGTAATTCAAAGCAAATTCAATGCAAATTCTACTAAACTTAACCATTGAAATATTTCCTTTTAAATGTAGCATGGGTTGATTTAACATAGAAAAAAAAATCAAAATCAATTGAGTTGCAACATCGTTTTAGGCTTATGCCGGCTCAATAGACAGATTGCATTAGCTTCCTGAGCCTTTTTTCAAGGAGACCTCGAATTTTGTATTAGCTATTCCTTGTAGTTGCTTTCAGTTTAGACTTGTTAATTGGTTGGCTAATCATGCCATAGACTAGGTAGTTTCATTTTCTTAGGAGAAGAATGTGTCCCTATGACTGGCGTTTAAAACCTCATTTTCCCTCTAGAAGCTTCTCGCTCTAGACTTTGCTTCTTTTTTAGTTTATTTAGCTAGTTTGGGCCTTTGTATGGTTCTTGACCATGGTTGACCTCCAATAAAATTTGCATGTTTTATTGACCAAAAAAAAAAAAAAAAAAGGAAAGAGTTGAAATCCTAATAAAAAGAGAAAAATTAGATGGTATAGATAATTTACTCTTAATCTTTTATGTCCCGAGATTTATCTAAATCCCTTAGTTTTATTGCACCAAGTCATCAGGATTAATTGTTGACATATTAGTTAGCAAAATACAGAAATATACAGCTATAATTATTGTTAGTTTGCTTTTGTACACGTGTTTAGTTATGATAGGTTCTTATTCTTTAGTTTGTTATTTTTTAGCATATAAATAGCTTCCTCTGTACAGAAATGGAAAGATAACAAAAAGAACATCATTAGCTCATGGTTTCTTCTTGATATCTGATATTGTGAAGTTCAATCAGAGTTTTCTGTGTGAAAGTTTACATTAATATTACCATGTTACAGGTGGAAAATTGTCAGTATAAGATCCAATGGTTTGCAACTAACGATACGATTTTTTATTGTAATCCCTGAGATTTATCCATTAGAGACTAGTGATTGAAAACAAAATTTCATTAAATATTAGAAAAATAGTTATTTGGTTAGTAAACACGGAAATTCATGCAGGAATTTTTTTGATTGAATCATGTAATAACAAGTAATTTTCTCAGCTAGTAAAAGATACCAAAGGTAAGATTACTCGACACGAGTCAATAATATATGACTTTAGATTTGAAGTATAAAATGAAACAATTAATTTTTAAAGCATATTGGCTAGAAAATAATAGTTGAAGAAGAATCGCTAAGGCTAGAAAATACGCGGTGGAATAAAAAATAGATAAATATTTATAAATCTAGAACTCAAATAGAAGTTCTAATGTTACACATGGAATTTAGAAAATTTTAGTTTTTTTAGAGCCAAAGACCTTAATTTAACCTATTGAGCTAAAAACCCTAATCATGTGCATGAAAACACTAATTTTAATTAATCACATAGCTATATAAACTAGATGTCAATTTAACACTATCTTTTATGATATTTGGAACCTAGAAATAGTTTTTCAGCATCACTATCTTGAACTAATTAATATTTTTTCTAAATATTTATCAATATCTATCTGATATCATAAAACAATTCGTTTTATATACATTATAACTAACTAGCTTAGAATTTTATGCTTTAAATTCTCTAAAGTTCCAGCTGACACACGGTAGAGAAGTAAAGCTCAAGTTATGAGCTGCAAATTTCTCAATTATTCCCTCATTAAAGGATTGATAGTGACATATTGACTCACACATACACATGGAAGAAACACAACCATTCACTTATAAGGAAGCTATTTTCACTCCAAATTCTGCAATTCATTCCAAATGAGACCTAAAGTAATCCTTAACAAACATTACAACTCCTACATACGGGATAAAAGCACAAGAAGTGCCTGTACAATTATGATTTGGTAATTTTGTACCCAATGTTTGGTTTTGGACAAAAAAATGCTTGTACATTCAAAATCAGGGGATTTCAGGTGCTTAAAGTGTCCAATTTTAAGTTTCGGAGGCACTAAAATGCCTTGATTTTGAAAATATGGGTACTTTTTGGCTAAAATCAAACATTAGGCATCAAATTACCAAAATTCAAAAGTACAGCCACTACTCATACCTTTATCCCCCACATACAAAATACTCCCAAAATTTCACTTGAAAACATCAAAATTTCTAGCTTCATTGTTCCTTCACACCACAATCAATAATAGCAATTAACAACACCAAACAACTTCTTTCATCCATCTTCAATTCCCTAAAGAAGTTAAACATCCCCTTCTACTTACAAAACCCTTAGAAGATAAGAAGGAGGAATTGCCTACTCTCATACTAAATCAAGTAGTGGCTTCTTTGAGCATAAGAGAAAGCCATCTTTAAATCTCACTCAAGATTAAGGTAATAATACTTTTCATCCCTTGTTATCTTTACAAAATGCATTAGAATGCATGACAAACTTAGAATCATCTTAAAATAAAGAATGAAATACCCTATTTTATGCACATATATTTATTAATGTAATATTAGAACTAGGATAATGAAGAATAAAAGAATCAACAAATTTACAAGAGTCATAAGAGGGTCTATACTCTTAAGAAAATGTAGTTATGGCCTAACTTAGTCTAAAAACACATATAAGAAGCTTATGAACTAACACAACTTCACTAACATAAGGATTTATGTGTTAAACATTAAGATAAGACCATAAAGACACTTATACATAGCTATCGAGTAATATAGATATGATATCATAAGCTATAACACATATGTAATTTAAGAAAGAGTATCAATCATAGTTGTGATCATCACTGTGATCTCCTTGGAAGTCTAAAAATAATACCAACCATGGCCATAACCTTAACTGTGATCCTTTCTATACTAAAATTTAGACATATCACAGCTGTAACATGGGGAGTGATCTCCTTGGAAAATAAATTTTATTTACATCATGATTGTGATGTAACACACAATGCCTTTAGATCTTAGTTTCAACATTCTATCATAGCCGTGATAACCTCTATGATCTTCACTGTGCTTATGTTTAACCCCATCACGGCCATAATGACCCCCTATGACATCCTTTGATCTACAATTCTAACACTAATAACCACCGTGACAAGAATCATTATCTCCATTGAGTAGAAATTCAAACACACCATGCCCGTGATCTTGCCTGTGATGCAATTGCCACCTAGATCACACTTGTGATTTGATGCCCTATCTAGTCACCACCTAAATAACGCCCGTGATCTATACCTTAACTCTAAGACTTAATAACGTACAAAATTTCTTAAATTAATGAAAAGATGAAGGCTTAGGAAAATTAAGGATTTTAATTTAAATGTTTTTAGTGAATATGAGGATATGACTTAGAATTAGATAATAAATCTTAAGAGATACAAACATAAGTTAGGATATATTTCTAGTCTTCATAAAATTTTAAGGCCACAAAATATAGACTAACGTAAGCTATGTAAATTTCAATTAGTATGATATATATTTAAATTAAGATGAAGAGAAACACAATGAAAATGAAAATTCAATATGAGTTTCCGTTAGGTATAGGGCAATGAACAAAAATAGGTTCATATAAACTTTATAGTTTGATATGAGAAATATTGACTTTGAGAACATGGAAACAAATATCTATACCATGAAATTAAACTAAAGATAAGAGAAAAGTATAAGGAATATTAAAAACTCCAGTCTAGGACATAAGGACATAGTATTATATTATGTGAAATAAGTATAATGATGAGTATCTGTTATCTCAATTCCTAAGAAACACAAATCAGACTTTAGATCCCTTGTAAGATTGCCATGATAATTAAGGAAGAACCGATAGGTGAGTAACTTTGAGCTTATCATATTATCTGTATGTTTAGTATAGTTGAATATGTAAAAATATATTAAAATCGCTATGTATGTAGGGTTGGGAATATCATATGCTGCTTGGTGTTTGTTTGGTTGCCAAACTAAAATAATAAAAATGAAAACCATTTTGTATGTTATATATATATATATATATGTATATATTGTATGAAAATTGTTAAAGCTTGTTGTAAGTTGTATGATCGCCCATAAATATGACTTAATGTGAATTGACCCCATAATACACCTATCATGCATTGCATAATTTGCATTGATGCAATTAAAATGTGGTAACTAGGCATGATAAATGGGTCGTGGCATGCTGGCCACGGGCCTAGCATGGCATGCGAAGGAAAAGATAAAAGTATGAGCACATGTGGGCTGATACATGACATGTTAGGCATGTGGCACGAAAAATAAGTAGGCCGGCACGGCACTGCATGCAAGGCACGCTAACCAGCACTTAGGCTTTTTTTAAATATTAATATAAAAATAGTGATTTATTTTTTAATTTACTTTAAATTGTATTTAAAGAAATTATTTTTATTATTTTAATAAAATGTATTTGACTTCTTAAAAAATATAATATATTTAGTAAATTTTATTTGTTTAAAATGATTTCAATTGTATTACTATTAACATATTAACTTTAATATTGTTACTTGTTTAGGAAACAAAAGAAAATGAAATTATAAAAATAATATAGCAATAGTAATTGATTTATATGCCTTTTAAAAAATAATAAAAAAATAGTGATTTATTTTTAATTTACTTTAAATTGTATTTGAATAAATTATTTTTATCATTTTAACTAAATATATTTGTCTTCTTAAAAAATATAATATATTTAGTATATTTTATTTGCTTCAAATGATTTTAATTATATTACTATTAATATATAACTTCAATATTGTTTACATGTTTAGGAAATAAAAGAAAATAAAACTATAAAATAATATTGTAATAGCAATTGATTTATATGCCTTTTTTAAAATAATAATATAAAAATAGTGATTTATTTTTTTAATTACTTTAAATTATGTTTAAATAAATTATTTTTATTATTTTAATTAAATATATTTGTCTTCTTAAAAATATAATATATTTATCATATTTTATTTGTTTTAAATGATTTCAATTATATTACTATTAACATATTAACTTCAATAGTTTTTAGGAAATAAAAGAAAATGAAATTGTCAAATAATATTGTAATAGTAATTAATTTGTATGCCTTTTTAATAATAATATAAAATAATGATTTATTTTTTTAATTTACTTTAAATTGCATTTAAATAAATTATTTTTATTATTTTAATTAAATATATTTTTCTTCTTAAAAAATATAATATATTTAGTATATTTATCCTTTTAAAATGATTTCAATTGATTACAATTGTCTAAATTTTATTTATATTAAATGTTACAATCAATAATTTATTTGTAACTAATTTGATGATTAGTTTAATTAAAATTTCAAAAACCATCGAAAAAAACCGCAAGTTGAAAATGATAAAAATTGAAAACTGTGTGAAATTGGAACTGATTGAATGCATGCAAATCGACACATAACACGCACGCGAATAAATGATCAGTATGGCATAGCAGCTAAAAAAAGAAAAAGCTCGCAAAGCCGACACAAGGCTAGCATCACAAATGGGCTAGGCAGCAAAAGCATGCAACACACAAAGCATAAATTTTGGCACACGAACGCATGGCACGATGCATTTACAATGCCTAGTGGTAACTCCACTATGTATTAGCATTTTGGTTCTAGGATAATACTAGGTTTTCTATATGTAAATTTCCTAGTTCTATACAAGGTTGCCCCTCTTCTACTTAATTCCTTAAGAACTAAACTAGCATTTGAAGGAATGTTACCTAAGGTTTTGACATGAAAGTAGCTCATGCTTAATGGAGTTTCTTTGTTCCAAGGTTGGAAATAAAATATTTGAAATCAATATATGGAAATGTATAATATTGATTCTTTCTTGGTCCTTTGATCCTATTGTGTGGTAAATCCCCTAATGGAGTTTCTTTATTCCAAGGAACGAGTGAAATATTTGAAATTTCTATGTTAGAATGTACAGTATCCATTCCTCCTTGGGTCTTTGTTTCTCCTAGTGCAATTATCATAATTTCCTTCTAACATCGAAAGGGTAAATCTCCATTCATTTAGATTTGGGTTGTCCAAAATTGTACTTGTCATATCATTGAATGTCTTATTACATATGCATATTAATTACACTTGCTTATTATTGGTTGATGTGTGGTATGGTTAGGTTATCTCATTGAGTTGTGGTTTTGCTCATCTCCTAACAGCATTTGTGCAGGAATAATTTATGCTGGGAGTGGACTAAGAATGAGTGGAGAGAATTCTTCTTTAATGAAGTCCTCGAAGATAGGAAGATGAGCTCAGAATACGAACCATATGTTTAGTATATAAGTTAGGGCTCTGTATTGTAAAAGATAAACTTAGAATATGAATTAGATTAATTGTATAATTAGTTGAGTTTTTATTATGTAGATAGTATCAAATCTTGCTATTTGGTAGGAATACCAATTCTTAGTGGTTCTGGAGGATAGTGAGATATTGTATTTCCTTAGTCATCAATATGTATTTATACAATTAAAACTTATATAGTAAATATTAAGTAGAGTTTTTCAATCTTTAACTTTCAAAATGGTTCTCATATTACGGGTGCACACATAGAATGATAACTTTAAATTAATCCTACTAGGCCCCTATTAGGGTTGAAATAGTGATATGCCAAGAGGTTGTTTAATGCGATCATTCTGATACTTAAGTTAGTAGTGGGTCAAGAGAGATCAACCAAGTACGCAAGTGCGTAAATAGACAATGTGAGTGATATCACATACCCTTTTTCTTATAACCTTGGGTTTTATTTATGAGCAATGGTTATACCAGAAATTTGGCTCACATAATATTCTCTACCCACTTAGCACATTCCCAAGATAGGGAAATAAGGAGCGTGACGACCCTCTTGTCGATAGCTGACCTAGACCCTGAGGTGTTAGTGGTGATCGTTTGAAGAGAATGACCAAGCAAGTGAAGAGCTATTTCTTTGAAGCAATCTTAAGGAAATGTAATGAGACGGCGAGATTTATAATACCTATAAGGAGATACAAGGGGCTGAGGAGATATTCTTGTCAGAAGAGGAGCTCAAGAGAGAAGGACCACAATTTAAGTCTTTATTTGTACCAATGAAAAGAGATCAATTTCTAGCATAGCAAATGACTAAGTCTAATGAGCCGAGGTAGTTAAGGGTGCCTGATGGGCTTTGGAGACTTCGTTGTTAGTCCATTTCGCTAGTTTTGGGCTTATTAGGCCATCAAGTAAAGCCTATCAACACTAAAATTGCTAATATACCTCTTAGTACATGGAGTGTTTTTTTTTTTTTGAACAATCGAAAAGGTACTTATATAATCCGTGTATATAATGGATCATTTAAAACAAAAAATTTAATTCTAGTGAAAATAAAAGAAAATCATAATAAAATAATTAAAAAGATGGTAAAAATAGGAAGAAAGTAAAAATAAAAAAGAAATCAAATATGCTTTGAATTGACTTGTTTTAAAGTTGTTGTTTTTGGCAAAGGGGCTATAGATCGAAACACAAAAGCCATTTTGTTCTGACTTGGGTCCAAAACAGAATTTTGATCATACCTAATTGCCATATTTTTATACTCTTTAGAATATATATATATTTTTTAATGAATTCAACAACTTTATAATATAATAATATTTTTTTAACTTCTCAAACTGAAACATATTAAGTTTGAATCTCACTTTTTCTATAGTAATGATAAAAAGGAAAAACTTTATACCATTTGATTATATATATTTTATAAATGAAATAAATATATAAAAGAATGAATTTTTTTTAATTGATATATTAAACCTGTCCTCGAACCACGTAGTGACAGTAACCAATTCCAATATCCAACATTCTTTCCCATGGAATTTTGCTCGCGAAGAAGGGGTAAAAACTGAAAAAGCAGATGCGTACGTGCAGCTTACGCCAAGATTTTCAATCAGGTCCGATCGGAAGAACCTGTCACTATCACTTTTTGACTCTTTGCTTTAAACAGAGAATTTTGAGAGCCACAGGGGCCCACGTGCCGGGCACGCGCAACTTCAACATGGGTCCTACATTGACTCACAAAAGCTTCTCTATGTTTAGTTTACACGAGTGGGGCTGATAGTCTATCCAACTCAACTCCGTTTAGCCAAGAAGCTTGAAAAAATTAATAATAAACAATCTTTTTTTTTTTTTCTTGTCGAAAAAACACTATTGTCAAATTACAAATGTGCAAGGATAAACCTCGCGTCCTCGGACAGGATCTACCCTAATAGTTGAAGTAATATTTCAATCTCGTTGAAGCGAGTTTATTAGGTTTGTCTTTTTTTTTTTTTTCTTTTTTCTGTATCTTTACCCGTATCATATTTGCATATATATCTTATATATATATATATATAATATTTTATCTATTTGATATATTATAAACAAAAATATCTATTTTTTTATCTGTACTTGTTTTTTGATAAATAATAAAAACCAAAAAATTGGTGTGCCGTACAAATTCTAAATCTAATTTTGATTGAGAATTAGATAGTGAAAATCCTTATCTTGCGTATTATCTAAATATGCACGGCCCTATTATTTTTATCGAAATCAAAGCTTGAACGGCTTGTTTGAAAAAATGGTAGAAAATCAAATTATTAATCATATTTAACAACTTTAAATTTGATCCATAAAATTGAAAAATCACGTTGAAACTTTTTATATAAGGAAACCGTCCTAATTTTCGTAATATGTGTGCTATGTTTTAATGGAAGTTTACGGTCAAATACTTTCTATATGCTATCACCTAAGTTAGTGGAAGGAGGTCGTGAGTGAATTAAATACTAAAGGAAACTTGCTAAATTCGGAACTTTACCAAATCTTGACGTGTTTTCGTTCAGTTGTGTTAAACTATCTAAATTATTTTTGCTCAAAGTATAGAAACCTACATTTAATTGTGCTACATGAATGGATTAAGTACAGAGAAAATCTGCTATATCTTTATTAAATTATAGTGGGTGGTTGAACTATAATATTAAAACATAACACACTATTATGATAGACTACTGATTATAGATTGTTCTCATGTTTAATTTTCGAAAATTTCTTTACTCTTTTGATTAAAGCTCTTTAAAGTGCTTCATTCAATTACCTCCTCTACTTACATGTCATATTAAAGCTATGGATGCTCACTTAGCATTTTAGAGTTTGTTTGGATTGTCATTTTGGCATCATTTTGGCGTTGTTTTCAAGCTGAACCGATACAAATATGATATCGATAAAAAACGAATAGTTTTATTCATAAACTGATTAAACTGAACCAATACTAAACTAATACCGATAGAAAATCGGTATCGAATAAATATTAAATCGATACCAATCCAATACAAATGAAAACAATATTGGTATATAACGGTTTGATTTTTCACCTATAATTGTATTATTAAATAGTTAATATACTGATTATTATATTTATTTTAATAATTATATGATTGATTGGACGATTCGTTGATAGTCTCGTAGAAGCCCTAAAACTTAAGATAAAATATTATTATTTAAAATTATGTTGAATCAATGTCTTATTAATAAGGCAATAGGACGGCTGAAGGGGTATGATCCTCCTATGCCACTAAAATGGATATATAAGAGATGCCGATAAATTAGAAACCAAACGGTTCTTATGTGCGCATACAAATTCAACTATACAATTCTTATATACACGTATAAATTCCACTAGATCTCTTTGGATGTGTGGCGATCTATTTAATATTTGTTGCTAATTATGGAATAATTCGTAACATATTTCAATAATTCCATTTTCATTCACATACAAAACGGAAACAAAAAAATTCTTTATTTTTTCCAAGATTTTAACCTCAATATTTTGAATTCTTATTAGGGGAATTGCTTTTTAAACTATTGATTAAAGGTAGATAGACCCCCTAAATGATCAAAATGTAACTTCACTCCTTATAGCTTATTTTCAAATGGGTGTACCAGTTGTATACAATCCCTGATTCCCATAAGTGTTGGAATTATACCAATAGTTTAAGGGTTGTTTACGTATTTTTGAAAGTTACACGGCCATGGAATCACACTTTAAGAATTTAGAATATCCATCCATATATGATTAGTACTTTTAGGAGAAAAATCACATTAAGAAGAATTAACATTATGGATAAGTTCATATAAGAGTTCAATATTTTAAGTGGCCAAATAAAAAAGGACCAATATTATATCATATAATATAAATAAGAGATATATTAGTGTGTCATTAAAATACCATTTAAAATATGCTACTATGACACATCTTAGTGAAGTCACATTGACATCCACACTAGCAAATGATGTTATGACAATAAAAAGATACACTTTTCATATATAGCACTTTATATAATGTCAATTCCTCTTTTTATAACTATTCAAAATATTAATTCCCTATTTAAATTTATCTCAATGTTGGTCCCCTCTCTTATAATTTTTTTAATAGAAATGATATATTTATAATCATCCCATATTATTACTTATTATTATTATTATTGCATAATGTATTTTACTGCACAACCACCCAGTTGCTTTTTCTTTTCTTTTTTTTTATTATTTTTAATTGACCCTCTTCCTTTTGTCTACCCAATCTTATTGACCCCTTTTTAAGTTGTACCAAGAATGTTAGGCTTATACAAGATCATATGTCAAACGAGTTGACCCATATCGTCATGTGAGGGTTTTAGGTTTTAACCATTCCTTTTTCTTGGACGGCTGATGTCTTCTAACGAAGACGTATTAGCAAAAAATTTGACTCTTACGATTATTAAAATTTGTGGTAACCGATAAAGATTTTGCACTCCACTGATCAACCCAATTTCATATATTCAGTTATTAGGTGATGGTCAACGAAGACATAATAAAAAAAATTAAGGAATATGTATGTAGATAATCTTTCTCAATTTTTATTTAAGAAAGCTAAAAGGATAAAAAGAAAAACATATTACAACAATTAAAATGAAAAGTTCTTTAGACATTAGTAAGTTATAAATTGCAATATACCTCTAAACTAAAAGTATTTGAGCACTTACATGTAGACGTAGACTTATGTACAGATCGAATCTAAGATAAAGGTATCTAAGAATATTCAATCATGTTAAGATGTTCTATATTATAAGTACTTATATGCCACTCACATGTCACGTGGTAAGTTAGTATTAGTGAAGCTTTTTTCAAACTCAATAACACCTCCCATATTCATGGGATTTGGGAGGCAAAAATTTAGATTGTCCCTTTATCTAATAACTTAAATAAGCATGTTTCATGTTTAAACTGAAAAGATAATCAACTTATGAATACATCACTTTCTATTAATAGGGCCTTCCTTAGTTGCTTACTTATACTCACTCACAAAGGCACACATAAGCTATGTTACATAGTTCATTTTCAAAAGATTTTGTGAATATAACACATCTATTTTAATTAAAATGTCTCCCATTATGATGTTTTCCACCCATTATTAAAATTGACAACTATTTAATAACATAGGTACTTTATAGACATTAGCTTATCTCTATGCGGTGATAATTGTATCTTCGTCTTTAATTTGAGAGATGTTCATATGTAGAAGAGATGATTATAGAATAAAGAAGATGATTATTACTTTCATATAAAGTTGATTTCATTTTTAAAGATGTATGATACATGTAAACTTTGAAAACAAAAATTAGAGCTAAATTTGTATTGCAATTCCCTTTAATACTATTTTATTATTCCAAACGGGTTAAATTGCAAATTGAGTTGATGTATAATTTATTTATTTATTTTTTTGAAGTTCTTAAAGTTTCAGGGTAGACATTAAAGCAACAATATCTAAAAATGAACTCATTAAACATAGGTTCGAGGCGAGTTTTGGACCTATCTAGTCTACAAGTCAAGACATAGACTCATCATCTATATAGCTTTTTTCCTTAATTGAGGTTACAATCGAAAAATTTAAGAAAAGAAACAAATTTTACTTTTATATAAAGTAAATTTTAAAATCAAAAGAAAAGTGAAACCTAAGAGTATTGCGATCTTTAGTCTTATTTTTTAGTTAATTATTGATGATGTGCATTTATTATTTATATACAATCATATTTAATTATAGTTATAACATTAGTAATGTGGATTTACAAAACAATATATAGGAGTTATAAACAAGATTTAAAGATAAAACTAGTTTCACTTAAACAAAAGTAGATACAAGTCAATGAACAACAAATTAGTTTTTTAACTATTGATGCATCAATAATTTAGACTTTAAAAATCATTTATTCGTTTTTTAAAATTATTTTTGTATTTTAAGATTAATTTTTAAAGGAAAGACTTGGTTGAACTCATGGACTTGGTAGGTTTAGACCTACTCGGCTAGACTTGTCTATAAAGGCAACGGTTTTGCACCCATTCATAGCAAGTCGAGATAAGTGCTGGTAGGATCAGGCCCCCTACCAAGGTCTATTCGAGAAGGTGAGTATACAAAAACCATAACTGGAAGTTGTAGTCTAGCATAAGACAAATGATATTCTTTAAAAATAATAATAATAATAAAGAGTAATAATATTTTAATTAACACCACCCCTAATGTCTCTTAGCACTTTACGCATCATAGTTACGGTCACACTTTGTTTTTATAATTACACAAATTCTAGATGCAATCTAATTTTTAAAGTTACAATAATTTTGGCTACAAACCTTTTAATTTTACTTTCTTTGACTAACCATTATTAATTATTATAACAATTAAAGGAAGATATGAAATTTCATTTGCTCTATTGAAAGCTAAATATTCATACTATTAGATTACAAACCATTAATTCATACATAATTGATCAAATACATCTCCACGGGTATTCATAGATTCAATTTACACATAATTTTCCTGTTCTAAAGCATGTGAAACCATGTACTGTTCTCCCTCAAGTAATCTTAAAAAAAATTTAGTGCATTGAATTGATGAATGAAGGACATACCAGTTATATTAAAGAGAAAAAAATTGAAAAAAAAGGTTGGCGTATGCTAGTGGGGGTATGTAATGAACTTCCACACGTGATAGACTGACTATTGTTCTCGACTGGAAATATATTAAGAATGATGACTAACCAAAATGCAACAGTGAAAGGACATAATTTGGCGTTTAAATTTCAAAGTCCACACGGTTTTTTGCCTAGCAGTTTCAAAGAATATTATAGATTGGATCTCATGAATTATACCTAACTTTTTACTTTTATAGGTCAATTACACTAAAGTCAATTAATTTTTTATTTCGTCTCTCGTTTTCCATTAAAAGTTCTGAAGTAAAAGCCACTACAACCTAAATAAAATAAAATAAAATAAAAAGAAAGGAAGTTTTTAGGTCAAGTAACTTAGAAGATAAACTGAAATTTAATCATGATAATTATAATTGTCAACAATTTATTGTTAATAATCCTTGAATATTTAAATTGAAACTTAAACTTTCAAAACTTACTATTTCATCTAAATTTTGACACGACATTTTCCTAGAAAGGTGGCTCCCTTTTCTATTTGGGAAGATAAAAGATAAAACTAGCTTGTACGAGTTCCCAATTTGAAACCACAATGGGCTTGTGAAAATTACAAATCATATCCACAATATTTATTACATTTCCTAATTGAATTCTTAATTTCTTTTTAATTTGAATTATTAATATTTTTAAAATTTTAACAAAAAGACATTTCGTTGCATCAAATCATTTAAACATATTGTGAACCATAGAGAAACATCAAACCTCTCTTGATTCATAATGATTCATTTAATAAGATTATATTTTTGAACATATATTTATTTGATATAAAAAAAATAAAAATATAGAAAATTAAATAAAAAGGTCCAAAAATTGCAAAACTCTTTTGGGAGCCCCTAACTAATAAATTTGAAAAAGGCAAAACCTATTTGAAAATAGATCATCAAAATACTTGAATTCACTAGCTCCTTCCTAAAGATGCCATGAGGCCTCTAATGCTTGCATTATTGTTATCTAGAGGTGGTATACCTGTTTTGTGAGGTACTGCTTAATTTTCATTTCATCTTTTGCATATAGAGGTTCATTGTATGTGTATATAGACTGCTATATGTATTGAATCTATTGATGTTGAAAGCATTCCATATGTGACATGGTAGTAGAGCGGGCTTTCGATTAAAGATAAAGGGAAAGGTGGCTTTTGATGTTATAGTTGAGTATGTTGAGACATCCATGACTATATATTCCTTGTAGACGAGCTGCCAATTCAAGGAAGATCTCATAGAAGGAAAGCTAAAGTGCAGCTTGCTATACTGGATCATATTTAAGTTGTGGAGCGGGGCTTGGATAATCTTAAAGAGTTCTTCCTCAAGAACGTGTTTATACCCACGAATCGATCTATAGGTGATTTGTAAAAGCGAGATGCTGCTTTAGGAGAGATGGTGGTTTCATTAAGGAAAGAATTGGGGAATCCAAGGGCCTAAGCCAACTAGCATTTTAAAGCAAGAGGAAATTGTAAATTCATTTTCATTTTTGTGCGAATTTATCTTTTAAACTTTTAAAGTGAGCTTTTTAATCCTTTAAATTGTCAAAAATTAGAACAATTAATCGATAGATTATCAATTAACATCCCTTTTTGGACTTTCCTTGTAATTTGAGGTAGATTGCTAGTCATAAATTTAAACCATGGATATGTTTCGATTCCACTCACAGCTTTTGCAAAATATGTTTTTAACTTTTCCTATTTCTAGCTTATATATTATTTGTCTAAGTTGTTAAACTGATCAACTTACTCAATTTTGTCGAAACTCAATTACGAGTTGAAGGCAGTGGTTGACCACTTAGGAAAGAAGAAGAAAGTACTAGAGACTTGGTTGGTTTAAACATTGGTATGCATGTCCAATCCCTCTAAATGTCGCAAAAGTCAGACCCTCGTATGTTGGTTCTGTTAAATTTTTTTATTATCATCGCTTTTCAGAGAAACATATTCATTGAAATAAATTTATATAGAAGAAGGAATGAGAATCAAAATTCATTTAGAGTGATTTGATAGAAAAATAAACTTGATCAAATAAATTATGACCAATTTAGGCGACTTTTTCCGCCTCAATAGGCCTAAAATAACTTTCTCAATTAATCACCTCTTTTGTTTTTCCACAATATGAGCAAAAGAGACAAGACATGCCTCTGATTAAGACAGAGGCGAGTCTCGGCTCTACCCATGTGACATGTCCATAAGGACAAAGAAGCAAGACTTGTTTCTTTGCCATGCATATGTCTTTTCTTTTCTTTTTTTTTTTCCTTTCAATTTACTCAATAGGAAGAGGTAAGTCTCATTTCTTTTTCCCTCCTTTTTTAATTTTCAAAATTAATTTAATTAATGTTTTAAATTATACTTTATTTATATGGAATAAATGTATTCATAATAATATATTGTTTTTTTATTTGATAATTCCATTATTTTATAGTAGTTTGTGATAATAATTTGTAATAATGTAAAAATATATATTATAACATATATTAATTCTACTTTTAAATTGATTGATTATAACTATATAATAGAAAAAGCTATTACCAAACTATAGAAATAGTCTAATATACATGCAATCATGCATAAATTCGTTCAATCACAAAAATAGTGCAAAACATAGAAGTTTGGCCATGAATAACAACACTATATAGCAAACAAATACTAAATATTGATCACAGAAATAGAGAAGTCCAGTGTTTGTGGACCTAACACTGTGTTCGATGGTAATGGAAAGGTGTGGAAGAGCAAGGAAAGCAGAGAAGTTGGCAGAAAGTGGCCAAAATGTATTTTTGGCTATGGTGGAAATGGAAGACAAACATAGGAAAGGACAAGAAATGGTGGAAAACTAGGCACCTTTATTTTCCCTGCAAAAGGGGAGAAAGCAGCGGAAAAGTGAACAGTACCATGAAATTCCATTTCTTTTGTCGGAAGTGAAAAGTTAAAATAAGATGAAGGGGCAATTTTTTCAATCATTAACACAATTTCTTTTTTTTTTCCCCTTCCATTTCTTTTATAAATTACCAAACATAAACAAACTTTTCACTTATTTATATTTTCACTCATTTCCATTTCCACTCTTTTCTTTCCACCCATTTCTACTTTTAATAGAGTTGTCAAACACTGCATAACACTGCTAGACCTGAGTCGATGAAGTACTCGAGGTCGATTGTGATGCTGTGGTTGAAGTGATAGGAGCCAATCGGTAGTATCCATAAACAGAAGGCAATGTAGGCATGTAAAAGGAGTTAGGATGCTGCTACCGGGAATATGGAGGAGGGTGTTGAGATGATCTTAGTTCCTATGGTGGTGTCGTAGCGGGCAAGGGATGGGAGTTAAGAACAGGCTGCTACTAAGATGATAGGGTGACTAGTGATGCCCCCCATAGCGCTAATGGTGTTCATGGTGTATAACGTGGTGCTAGGGGCTACACTTAATGCTTGGAGAAGCTGCTTGGGGATTCAACTGAGGGCAAAGGATTTAGTGCAAAAAATAGAAAATGATATTGTAACCGGCTTTGCTAATGCCATGGTACATAATTAACTTTTGTGTGCCCCCTTCCTTCTTATGTGCATCGTCATTGCTATAACATAAAGAAACAACAAAAGCTTTTGGTGGGTGTAATATGAGAAGTCGTGTATTATTAGTGGTTGAAAAAGTTACGCACCTAAAACATTCGGGCTCAAAAAAACGATACAAGTCTCTTCACTTATCGGACATATGATCGTATCTTAGAGGTGGTTGGTCACTACTACCCACCTCCACTCAACTTTTTGTAATACTGATGCAGCTTGCAACGTGCCTACCTATAAGGCTAACCTTTTTATCCTAGTTAACAGAGAGACTTACCTCATATGCCTTGTTTGCAAATTCACAAACATAAGAGGTGAGTCTCTCTCTTTCCAATGCCTTTGTACTAATTTTTTTTTTACTACTGAATTGTTAATAGTATATACGTATCTTGGACCAATTTTTTGTGATGTAAATGATATTTCATTTGATTATGGAATAAAAATTAATATTTTTTTATAATCATATATTATTATATATGAATTTGTTTAATGTGTGTCACGAATTTCTTTTTCCTCTGTGTGTGTATACATATAATATAAACTTAATCTCTTGTCATCAAGTTGGATGATATCAAATGAAATTATACCTACTGTCGATCTAGTTGGATTGCGATTAGAAAAGGCACTGTTAGGATATAATAGACCTTTTCTGTTGACCTCATGTACGCTGACTTTCGCAGAAAAACTTGTATATCTAACATTGTATTCGTCAATTCGGGCTATGTCATCAACAGAAACTGCACCTAATACACGAGGTTTCAATTTGCTCGAATTGATGATGAAAAGGTATCTAATAGCGATGTATTATAAAAAACCTTTTTGCTTTTTTTTTTTTTTAAATTACAGTATGTGACGGTCTATTATCTCAGTTTCTCATGTTGACATTAAATGGTTTGGATATGTATTGCATTTTTTTTTATGATCAATTTCAAGAATTTGCATGTCATATATTTTGATGCATGCTTATTTGAGAAAAAACAATTGACAATTCATAAATAAAAGTGGAGGTATGAGAATTTTTTAAATAGTTTGGGCATCCAACAATATTTCCCAAGTTTAAAAAATGAAAGAAGAATAAATGTAATAGGAATTTCTATTCTTTGAAAACGAGTATGAGAATTTCTTTTAACTTCATTTCTAATATAGAAAGATAATATATACAAAAATTGATTTGATATATTAAAAAAAGGAAAAAACAAATTAATTGAAAACACCATGACTATATATGTCTAGTTAAAGTAAGGATATGCCACCTGAACTTTGGAAAGCACAGTTTTATAAATTTTGATAACTTTTGATACTATGCAAGTACCACAAATAGCAACGCTCTAGGGCTTCAATGACTATTTGAAGGTTATCATGTTAAATTAAAGTTGTGAAGCATAAAGTCACACTTTAAAATTTAATAGAAGTAATTAAAATTTACATAGGAAGAAAGATGATGTTTTGTAGACATATTAAACATTTGAGTAAATTATACAAATAATCCTATATTTTTTAAAAATTGTGGAAACCCTTACTTTTTTAAAGGTTGGTTACTAATTTTTTGAAAAGCATTTTTAAAAAGTAAGTGGTATCCTTACAATTTATCATAAAATTAAAGATCTCGATTTTAGTTATTCCTTTCTTGTCATTACAACAGAAAAGAAGGATTTCAACATAATATCTCTCACTTAAAATACTAGGGTTGATATACAAAGCTACAAGGTCATTAACTAAACTTTAGTAATTCAAGTGCTGACTTTTTAAAAAATAATAACCCAATGTATGTTTAGATAATTTTAAAGGGTCTATGCAGTTAATCCTGATTGTCACAAGTTTTCTTCTTAACCAAATATTTATTTTAAATATTTATGTTGAAATTCTTTTTATTGTGCTATATACATGCCATGCGTGTGACTTGCTAAACTATGTGTAGACGTCAACATTAAGACTAAGAAAGACAACAAAGAAAAAGTAGGGTGAAGGAAATTAATATACGTTAGGCATAAAGGTAGGTATAATTATTGTCAAATGAACAAGTATAAAGTATTCTTTTTTTTTTTTTTTCCCAATAGAGTATTCTTTTTTTCAATTTAATACTTCTGGCATGTAGCAAGGCCACGAGGACGTAAAATTCTAGCCGATTGGCGTAGCATATGATTTTACTGCTTGATGATACCATTTTTGTTATTTCTCGTCAAAATCTTCTTTTTGCCTTTTTTCTTCAGTGGCAAAAGCGTACTCACATCGTGTGTATTAAACAAAGCATATTATTTATCGTAAAACTGAAATAAAATAATTATTAATACTCTTTTTCTCTCACTCTGATACACAAAGTAATCTCTGAGTAACTCTAATTTTTGAGTGCTTGCGGCCTCTGTCCTTCTTTCAATATCTTAAAATTGTAAATCCAGCCCAGTTATGACTTATCTTTTTATTATTTTAGGCTTTTTTAACCTTGTTTTCATGGGTTAGAATTTTTGTTTTTGTTTTTCTTTATTCACATCAATTTAAGATAGATTCGTGTCTAAACACATGGGCTACTTTGTCATATATAATTTAGTTAATCTGTCCCAACTATCTAATGTGAGATTTTTTATATTTTCCATCTTTCAACAAATGATTTACTTTATACCTAATTTTTTTTTCTGCTATTTCCACCATTACAAATCTACATCAATACATAGCCATATGTATGCTTCAATAGGTTTAGTGAGTATAAAAAGGACGTGATAATCTGGTTTTTAGATTATCAACATCTTCTTGAGTAAAGTAGTTTAAATAAAATTTTAATTTTATATTTTTATCATTTTCTCGTTTTTTTTTTTATCATTCCCTATGTTAGATTATGTCATCATTTTAGAGGACTTATTATACTTGTAAGTTTTTTTGGTTTTATTTGTGTAGGAAAATTTATATTATCCACAAGATGGAGAGCTTGACTTTTGAATGGATGTGCTAAGTTATATTATTGGATTCTGGTATCCCAACCCTTAGTGTATGAATCTTTTTGTATTGTTAAATTCGATTGAATTAATATTTCCATATTAAATGAGACTTATTTTACTGCAAAGGGTAAAAAAAAGAGAGAGAAAGCTTTATAATGGTATTATTTTTTTTTATTTGGAATTAGGTTTGAGTCATGTAACATCCATCTCTATTATTATTAAAAAATATATTAAAATAGGATTAAATTACATGCAAGAATATTTATGCAAATATATAACTACAGAGTAGCTTTTTCAGCAATATTGCCAGATCTGATCTAGGAGTTTGACTAGGATATATCAAAAGGTGAAGAGCTAATAAATAAAACTAGATTGGACCAAAGTTGAAACTAAACCGTTCTCAATACTGGATTTCTTCTTCTTCTTCTTCTTCTTCTTCTTCTTCTTTTTCCCTCTGAAGACTGGATCAAATCGACGGCACTGTTTTTTAATTAACATATGCAAATTTATCGAGTGATTAATGGCATATTACAGCTTTATGATACCATTTTTGTCATGTCTTATCAAATTTTTATCCTTCCCTTTTCCTTCTAATCGTTGTATATAGTCCTGAATATATGCTTGCAAGTAATATCATACAGATGTTCGACAAAAACTGACGTTTCATGATACATATATATTCGTTTCAGGCGAAGGAAAAAAAAATGATATATATATTCGTTAGTTTTGTTTAATCGATTTGACAAATGAAGTCATGGAATATATACTGAAAATGCTTGTGGAGAAAAGAAATATATGTATATCCATATAAAGTAGTTTTAAAGCTAGTTAATTATCCCCGGCGATGATGATGGAGCAAATTTTCTGAAGTTATCAAGCCCCAGTGTAGATCTTCATGTGTCCAGTCAAAATGTTAATTATAATTACATTCTCATTGTGTAAAATCTATAAAAGCCAACATGTCAGTTCCGATCAATCTAATTAACTAAGCAATAAATGTAAACACAACATCTACGCCGCTGATAAACTTTTTAAATTTTAAAAATATAATTTAATTTTATCGTAACTTTTAAAAATATGCAAATAATTATTAAACCGATCCTTAAATCCTAAAATGGCTAACGTATTTGTAGGTCTACGATTTCGGAGATTACAAAAGCTAACATTGTATTGAGAGAATGTAATTATCTATAAACTCTATGTCATACTTAATTATGAAATATAAGTTTCTTATCCATTAAATTGCGATTGGAGTCATAATAAAAATATATATACAAAGATATTTTATTGTTATTGTTATTGTTATTGTTTTTTCCATTTTCCCATTATATTACAATCTAATAGTTTCAAGGTAGCTAGAGATAATAACACAGGCCCCATCATTATATAACATGGTGCCCGTAAACAAACTCCTCTTAAACCTATTTTAACGATTATAATATGAATTAACTATCAATTCATTGCTCATGCTTATCCTCTCGTCTTTCGATGATAAATCATATATAATAATCAAGTACAAAGCATATAAACCACTGGATTTAAGTATGTGGCGGTTTAATCAAACGCAGCTATTAAAGTATTCCATTCCCTTTTGAGGAAGCCGAATTCTTTACAATAGCTATAAAATAATGTAAGGGAATGGGAAGATTTGGAATTAGTGGCCATAAAAAAACAAAAATTTCCATTATTTTAATTGTACCAAAAGTAAGAGAGAGGAATTAGAAAAAATATAATAAGGGTGTTTATATAAATATTATATAGTGAGATTTTTAAAATATATTCAAACCTGAAATTTGTATAATATTAAAAGGAAAAGATGTATAGTCCGGAAACAAAAAAATAAAATAAAATTTAAAATACGACAAGAGAACACAGGAAAAGAAAATTCGATCCAGAATTCCTGCTTATGTTGGATATGTCCAATCATCCCTTGAAATGTCAACCAATTTCGGGTTCCTTCCAATTCCAGTACACCACAACCATTCCCGCATATATATATATATAAATAACACCACAAGACATGCATAACAATAGCAATCATCTTATATATAAATATATTGTAAATGTGACCAACAAAACTTAGGGAGAAAGTGATCAAGACAACAAATTAAATCATCGTCAAGCAAACGTTGACGCGCATATTCAGAGGCTCAAAATACTTTGGTTTTTACTATGGCTGAAGAATTCCAGGCCGGGATTTGCGGTGGGAATTGGTGGGGCACATCGCGAAACGCGTTGTTAGTAGGTGTTGGTGGTGGTGGTGGCGGCGGCGGAGCATCCCCATGTTCCATGGCTTTTAATGATGTTATGGGGAATTATGGGTGGTTAACGGATGTTGTAGACACAAAGGGAATGAGATCTTGTGATGATAATCTAGAGGAAAATAGTAGAGGTCATAGTAATAGTACTTGTATGGTTTTTCCAAATAATGACAAAGTTCATCAACCAGCAAGTTGTGGAAATGAAAGCATCTTGATTGATTCAACCTTGCCTATGATGGGGTTTGGACTTTCATCATCCTCAACAACTTCAGACTGGAGCCAAACGCTACTGTGAGTTAAAACTTTTGGGTAAACATATGATCTGCCTAGGTTGTAATAGCCCAAAAATTTTCCTATAGCATGAGTCATGTCTAGGATGTTGTCAATTGTCATCGTCCTACATGAGTATATCATGTATTATGATGATGATGATGTTGAAGTTCAATTTTTGGGATGATCCTAAAAGTCTAAATTCCACTAGGTTGCTTGATTGAAATTCCTTTGCCTAATTTCAATTTTGCAATTATTAGCAAAAGGAAGTCAAATTCTTGTTAATTGGAACCTAAACTTTATATAGAAAAAGAGGATATTAAAAGAATCTAACAAATTGGGATGGTCTTATCTTATTCTCCTTTTTAAAACTTTCCTTCTTTTCAGTGGAAGAATTCATCAAGGAAACTACAATTCCATGATACAAGAAGATATGAGTTCAAGATTGGTCGGTTTCGACGGCGAAACCGGGATGGACCCTTCTCAGATCCAAAAGGAATGGAGCCCTAAGAACTTTTGCAATGGAGTAGTGGAAGAAGATTCCTCCATGAATGGGTTCAAACAGATAAACCAAGAATTTTCTATGGACCAAACGAGGACCAACCCTATCACTAGCACTGCCAATCATTGTCCATCTTCATGTGGCTATCCTCTAACCTTGATCCAAAGTTTGCTTGAACCTGATCCTAACAATAATCCACAACAACCTCTTTACAGTAATGACCAGTCCATGAGCCACCTATCGACGGTGAATTACGGTCTCAATAGTGATAATTCACCGCCGTCTTTTTCCAAATTGTCTCCTCTCATGAAGCCCCCATTCGTGGCTAGTAATCAGCAGCCAAACAGGTTGCACTTCTCTAACAACGCACCTTTTTGGAATGCCTCTTCGACGGGTTTAGACAATATCAGGACTGGTTTCTTAGCTTCACAACAAGCGAATTCCTCAAACCTTATGAAAAAGGTACAAATAATTGTGACTATAGTAGCTTATCATATTAGATGCTTGAATTTCTCCTCCCATATGTTTTATTTAAGATTAAATTTGCATAGCCAATTTTTTTCATTCCTTTTTCATGATTTTACTTTTCAAGTTCTTGCTTCCATCTCGAATCGTGTTATCGTATCATAAGAAAATTCTATTTTTCAATTTTTTTGGGCATAATTAATTCCATATTAGAAGAATAAGGACTTAGCTAGGGTTTCTATTGTCTTATATTTTTCAGCCTAGTCCTGAGGATGCTCGAGACAGTGATTCATCAATCAAGAAAAACAACATAGAAACAGGATTCAAGCGGCCTAGGATTGAAACTCCATCTCCATTACCGACTTTCAAGGTACGTATATGCTCAATAGGAGCGTGTTTAAGGAGATCTTACAATTGAAGAAATAAATATAACATAAGCACTCATCAAAATTTTTACACTTACATACACTCGCTTGGATTTTTCATGAAATGTGTAATTTATATTAGAAAAAAAAAACATTAAAAATTTTCTTTTTGGGGCTATTAACAAGTGATCTAAAAACATTCATTAAAATTATCTTACAAATTTTTTATAGTTATCTGGAAAAAGTTGAATGAATTTTGATTTCTTTTATTTATTTATTTTTGTTTCGTTTTGTTTTGTTCTCAGGTTAGGAAAGAGAAGCTCGGGGACCGAATCACTGCCCTCCAGCAATTGGTTTCACCTTTTGGAAAGGTAATAAATTTTTTGATTTAATTTTCTATGCTTTTTTGCCCCTTACGGAGAGTACATTTCGAAAAGTAGTTTTTTTCTTTATGGAATAATTGAAAGTTGTCGACATAGAGTATATGCTTTCTAACAAAAAAATTGATGTTTGTTTTTACAGACTGATACAGCTTCGGTTCTTCATGAAGCTATCGACTATGTCAAGTTCTTGCATGGTCAGGTCAATGTAAGTCAACGTTTATAAACTATAGTATTAGGCTAGCCGATTAAATTAATGGTTTTGCTGTCAACACCGTGTTTGACCCTTGTTGATTAATATCTTGTGAGAAATGATTTTGGTGTAATATATAAATGAGGTGAGTTAGCACTAATTATTTTTTGATACATAATCATATTTATAGATCATGAATGATAATTATTTAAAAAAAAAACTATTAATTATCTTTGTGGCGTGACAAAATATTATTAGTAATTGCCTACTACTTGTATATACATATTATTTGTGTTATCAACTGAATAGTTTTCCACATGTTGTGCACTTACTTTGTAGTAATGCACACAAAAATCACAAACAATCCCAAATGTCCCAAAATTATTGCTATCTACATCCATTTAGCAACGAGCTTGTGTAATTTGTAATGGTTTTTTTAAGGGATAATTTTTATATTTTTAAGAGTTTAGGGGTATTAAAATCTTACATTAGGATTTTACGAAATCTGATTTTAAAGCTGTATTTGCAAATTTCCTATCTCTTTAAAAAAAAAAAATTGTAACAAATCTTTTGAAATTGGACATTTCTCTATGAAACGAAGAGGCCCTCATGATATAACACTAACGAGATAAAAATTGTGCAATTTTCAGGCTTTGAGTGCTCCATATATGAAAACTGGATCTCCTCAGCAGCATCAACAGGTACTACATATATAAACTTTTCATATATAAATTGACAAAGTTGTCTTGTATTTAAGATATTTTATATTTACTCCGTCATTTACGTGTTGTACGCGGTTTACAGACCGAAAATCTTGACCTCGATTACATTTACAATGCTGATAATTCAAATTGGTAAACCACTTTCTTTGATCGAGTTGGAAAAAAATTGTGCATTATGTCCCGGCTTGATATATATATTTATTATATGTCTGTTTGTATGTGAATATATATGTATATGTATGTATATATGTCCACATACATAATGACAAATTTTAATTTATTTATATTACTCGGTAGTACAACTATATTGACCAAATGATGAATATTTCTAAACCTAGGGAAAATTTTTTCTCAAGTTTTGTGAATTTTCAATGGCTTTACAAAGCATGCTTGAAAAATTTTGCAAGTGGCAATTTCTATGGGCTAATCAATGATTATGAGGATAGAATTTATTTGCCTGTGGTCTATCACACATTAATTTAGGTCTCATAAATTATGACTCAAACCGCCTCTTAAGGAGATTAATTATGTTACATTATGTATCTGGTCAATAATCTTATAATCTAGTAATATTATTACTGGTTTCTCATCTGAAAGAGATTAGGTTTAAATTTCCTTTTTAGTTGTAATGATAAAAAAATTGTCGTGCATCTAAAATGTGTAATACATTTCCTATTTACAATTTCATCCTACTGGCACTTAGCATCTGGGAAAAAATATTATACAATTATATATATATATATATTTTACAAAGCGTGTAATTAACGTTGAAAAAAAAGAAAAATTTATTCATTTAGGTTTAATTAATTTAACTGGACGTATTCATTTAATACTGCAGGGATCAGACAAACTGAAAGATACAGATGGTACTAAACAAGACCTAAGAAGTCGAGGACTATGTTTAGTACCCGTTTCGAGTACATTTCCAGTTGCTAATGAAACACCAGTGGATTTTTGGACACCAACATTTGGAGGGACTTTCAGGTAGACAACAATAATAACAATAATAATGACTGACACTTCACAAGGACAAAGTGCTCCAGCAAATCAAGCAACTGAAAAAGAAGAGTTTCAATTCACAGGAAAAAAGGAAAAGAAAAAAAAAATTAGGAAAGATCCCATTCTATAATTCTTAGGGATAATCACAAATGATGAATTTTCTTAATTATTGGTCCGGTGTTTGAAATTTCTTAAATTTTTAAAATGTAGTTCAATCTTTTTGTAACTTCTAAAAATATGCAAATAACCCTACAATCTCCAAAGCTATGGGTTAGTGATCAGTTCTTATCAATATGCATATTTTAAAAGTTACGAAAAGTAAAGTATATTTTAAAATTTAAGAGGTTGATCAATCCCGACCAATAATTTAAGAGATATGTTTGTGGTTTATCCCTGTTATTTTTAGTACTTTTTCTCGGTGGTACCGATTTCCAGGGTAAAGGAAGAAGAAAGCTGACCAAGCAAATATAAAAAGAAAAAGGAGAGAGAGAGAGAAGGAGAAAAAAGGGAAAGTGACACATCAAAGATGGACAGGCATAGCTAGCTGGGCCAGAAAGAGAATGAATATATATGATGTAGGTCTATCAAATGATTAGGAACCGCTCAAGAAGAATATAGATAAAGTTGGGATTAGGAACAGGAACAGGTGTTAAATTTAGCTAAAGCTGACACTTTAAAATATTAGGTTAGAGATTATGTTTCTTAATTATTGTTCTTATTATTTTGTGCTATTGTAGTATTATATAAGCTGTGTCAAAACAGAAGCTGAATTTAGCATTTGGCAGGATATGTTAATTAAACCACCTTCTCTGTTCCTGTTCATGGATATCAATCATATGTATATGTACTTTATTTTCTTTAGTGCTTTGGACAAATTCCATTCGTTGCAGTTTGTTCAAATCTTCTATGAGAAGAAAATCGATACAATTAGGTTGCATATTCTTTTTTCCGAATATTTTTGTTATTCTATATTTATTGCAACATTGCACTTACCACAGTCATGAAGGTTGCAATTTTACTTATTTGATTCTACGAGTTTATAAATTTAAGAGGTTCTTTCAAGTTGA